>JASSUY010034977.1:0-116964 GCA_032466535.1 Forpus xanthops | reverse complement strand
GAGGTCCGGGCAGGACCGGGCTGAGCGGCCTCCATCGCGGGCTGCTCCGCATCCTCCGGCCTGGCGCTCTCGCCGGGGGCCGGCCCGGGGTTTGGTTGCGGGCGTTGGGGGAGCGGGGTCTTCCGCCGCGGAAGGGGGAGCTGTGTGGAGGCAGCGCGGCGGCCTCGGGGCCCGGCTGGAGTTCGGGGCAGGCGGGGAGCGCGGGGGCCTAGCAGGCATGTGCTGTCGGCCCTCCTGCCCGCGGCCCCGCTCCCGGCTGTGTGAGGGGCTCGGTCGGCTCCCGGGTGCGACCGGCCGGTGCCGGAGCGGCGGGTCCCGAGCGGCGGCCGAGCCGAGCCCAAGTGCAGCGTCATGCTCCCCGAGCGGCTCCTCCACCTGAGGCCGGTGCCGCGCTCCGTCCTCGGGAGCCCGGGCCGAGGTCCTGGGCCGTACTGGCTCTGGGCAGCCCTGGGTGCTCCTCCGCGAAGCTAAAGCGGGAGCCTGAAGGTTGGCATTAGAGCAGCGCCTGTGGCTGTTAAACCTCCCCCCGATGCCATGAGCATCGAAGTGTGGTGTTTGCGACAGGCCCCTCTTCATTGTGGAGTCCTGTCCGGGTTCTGCCCCATCGCCTCTGGATCTGAAGTTCTGGAGGCTGTGAGGCAGATTCCTCTTGTGGAGCTCACTCGATGCAGGTGTTTAATGTTAAGAAGAGGAATCCTGGGACCGGTTCTCACCACATCTGCGCTCATTCTCCTTCCAGAATGTCTTCAGGCGCGCTATTTCCAAGCCTGGTGCCAGGCTCCCGCGGCTCCTCCAGCAAATACCTGGTGGAATTCCGGGCAGGGAAGATGTCACTGAAAGGCAGCACCGTGACCCCAGACAAGAGGAAAGGCCTCGTTTACATCCAGCAAACTGATGATTCCCTCATTCACTTCTGCTGGAAGGACAGGACCTCAGGCAACGTGGAGGATGTGAGTGTTGAGCTCTGTGTGTTAGTGCTGTCATGTCCTTGTGTCACTGCTGAAAGGGCTTCTGTGAGATAAATCAGGACACAAGCACCCCTGGCTTGACAGACCTGTGCTTCCAGATCCTCTGCTCTGAGGAGCAGATGGGAGAAGGTTTGGGGAAGAGGGTCAAGGTCATAGAATCATAGAATAGTTAGGGTTGGAAAGGATCTTAAGATCATACAGTTCCCCTCTCCCCCCCTGCCGCAGGCAGGGACACTTCACACTGAACCATGTCACCCAAGGCTATGTCCAATGCGGCCTTTAACATCGCCAGTGATGGAGCATTCACAACTTCCCTGGGCAACCCAGTCCAGTGCCTCACCACCCTTACAGTAAAGAATTTCTTCCTTATATCCAATCTAAACTTCTCCTGTTTCAGATTGAATCCATTACCACTTGTCCTATTGCTACAGTCCCTAATGAATATAGTCCATCCCCAGCATCCCTATAGGCCCCCTTCAGATACTGGAAGGCTGATATGAGGTCTCCAAGCAGCCTTCTCTTCTCCAGGCTGAACAGCCCCAACTTTCTCATCCTATCTTCATACGGGAGGTGCTCCCTCATTATCCTCGTGGCCTCCTCTGGACCTGTTCCAGCAGTCCCATGTCCTTTTTGTGTTGAGGACACCAGAACTGCACTCAATACTCCAAGTGAGGTCTTATGAGAGTAGAGTAGAGGGGCAGGATCACCTCCCTCGACCTGCTGGTCACACTCCTTTTGATGCAGCCCAGGATACGGTTGGCTTTCTGGGCTGTGAGTGCATACTGCCTCTGTCTTTGGGAAGCTGGAAGGAATATTCATGTGTTTTCTCAAACTGCTGCTGTCTTTCCCAGGATTTGATTATTTTTCCTGAGGACTGTGAATTCAAGAGGGTACCTCAGTGCACTACAGGCCGTGTGTATGTATTGAAGTTCAAGGCAGGATCCAAACGACTCTTCTTCTGGATGCAGGTTTGTGGGAAGTCGATAACAAAGGTCTTGGAACAAAACACTCCCAGTGTGACTTGTACCAAGAGCAACTGTCTTACAGGAGCCGAAGACTGACAAGGACGAGGAGCACTGTCGTAAAGTGAATGAGTATCTCAACAACCCACCAATGCCTGGGGCTTTGGGTGGAAACGCAAGTGGAGGCCATGAGCTGTCTGCGTTAGGAGGTACAGTCCATTCTCTGGTCCTTCACATCGGAAGCTCTTATTTTAACTTAGAAGGAGCACTGACAGCTCCTTAGGAAGCAATTCCCAGTGCTGTGGAGGGTGAGTTGGGGACAGGGTTAATAGCAGCAGAGTAAATATGCTTTTAACAAAATAAATTGTGCTGTTAAACAGGTTCAGGCTGGAAGTTAAGGCTCCCAGAAGAAGCCTCTGTGTTTCCAGTGGATTCTCTGGAGTCTTACCTCTTTATGAAGCCAAGTTGCATTTATCTTTTATGAGCATCATGAATCAGTAAACACTTGAAACTGTTTTTTTCCATACAGAATGTGATGCCAATTAATCTCCTGCTGTTTGAGCTGGAGTGCTGTGAAAAAACAAACCAATGTGAATATGTTGTGTTTCAGAATGTTTTTGTTTTTAGGTGAGGGTGGCTTGCAAAGCCTTCTTGGAAACATGAGCCATAACCAGCTCATGCAGCTGATCGGACCAACGGGCTTAGGAGGACTTGGTAAAATGCTTTAATATCTTTATGCCAAAATGGTATTTTCTCCTGCCAGGTTAAATCTTACCTGACACTGTTTTCAAGTAGTGCTATCGGTTTGAATAGCGCTTCCTTCCCTGCCTCAGATATGAGCTGAGGGGCAGAAAATGGTGCAGGAAATGGAGGGTGTCACATTCTACACAGCGCTCATCTTAGTGCTTGATCTGCAAGAGCCTCGGTTCTGCTCCTTGCTCCTCTGAATCTTCTGCCTTTTTTTTCCTCTCCTGTTTTTCTACCCCTTCTCTTCCTCCTAAATATTCACTGGAGCCGGGACTGGAAACTCAGGATTCATTCCCAGTGAATGTCCCAGTTACAGAGCCCTGGAGTTGCTCATGTTGCCTGTGATCCAGTGAATATTTGTGTGCAAAGCAGAAAGAGCTCATGAGGAATTCTGCACCCTCTGGTCAGAAGAGCAGGGCTGGGGTCAGGGCTTTCTCTCCTGGGTGAGTCACTGCTGTATTCCTGAGGGGATGAGGTGTGTTGTAGTTCCTGCTGTGTTTTGGTCCTAATGCTACCCGTGCTCCAAGCCCAGCAGAGCACTTTCTGAGAGGTCAGACCCTCAAGCGGAGGCGGGCAAAGGAACACTTGCAGGTGGCAGTGACTGAGGTTCTGTGCTTAAGTTCCAGAGTCTGTTTTTACAGATCTAGCTGTGTTTTTTTAGCTTCGGATGCAAATCTCATGTTGGTCGATGCTCAGATGCAAATCTTGTGTTAGTGTTGAAAGGTTCTGTTTTTTTAGGATGTGTTTGGAAAAGATCTTCCTTCTTGAAGCTTCACAACTCCTGAGATGTCTTCCTCTTCTTCTCATCACTTTTTCTTAGCAGCTCTTCTTTGCTTTTATATCTAGCTGTAAGACATGAAGCTCGTTGCTGTAACACAAAGGAAACCATCTGCTTGCCTCTGCAGACTGTGGTCGTGGTGAATGTGTGGATCTCTTCCCCCAGTAGTGGCCTGTTCTTTTGCATCTGGTTTGCATCTCTCAGGTCTCTGCCTCCAAAAAGGAGCTGTAAGCTTTTTCAGCAAGGACAAACAGCAGTGTGGGGTACAGCCGGGTTAGCTTCACCCTCCTGCTGCTGTGGGGGCTTTGATGAGTGAAGTGTTTGGGTATGGTTCCATAGCAGCAGGTACTGTGCAAAGAGGGGAGCTGGTGGCCAGTGCTCGCTCTGACCCCAGTGATCTGCAGCTTCAGTTGATCATGTTTGCTATTGGAGCACTGTTGTTCTGTCCTCTGCTTGCAGGTAGATCCCAGAAGGTGGGTGACAGTGCAGGTGCTGTGTATGGACGTGCATCTAATTAAATGTGGTACAAGGAACCACTGTATGGAGAGTGTGTGGTAAATGGAGTGTTTGGCTGATGTGGCTCAGGGGAATTGTAGGGAATGATCAAGTCACGACTGCAGGGCACCTCTGCTGGGCCTTTTCCCAGCTCTGTTTAGGTGATGCTCTTGATGCAGTGATAAGTCCTTGGTTGTTGGGATGTGTGGGTGAAGGAGGCTGATTTCTGGTTTCTTTTGCATATGGCAGTTGGCTCTAAGGCGGTGTTGGTTTCCTGATCACTGCTCTCTGAGGAGCACTGTCTGTGTGGGGTTGTTCTTACTTTGCTCTGCCTGTGAAGCGTTTTCTGCTGATTCTGCTGCCACATCTCTGTTAGGTTTGAAGCTGCAAAACCATCTGTATGGGGAGAGAGTGGTGGCAACTCTGATCTTCTGCTGAGGGCCTTGGCCTTAAAGCTTAGAGAAAAGTTGGATTTTTAGGAATCAGGAGGTACGAGGAGAGGGCTGTGGTACAGTGATCATGTCCAGCACAGACTGAAGTGATGTTATCCTTGTGTACATCTAGAAATTGGGTCCTTTCTAATGCGTGCAGCTCACTAAGGCAGTTTCCAGTGGGGACATGAAAACAGGAGCTGTTAATGTACAGAACGGGGTCGGGGGGGTGGTCTGGGGTCTTTCACCCCCTCCTCCTTTATTTTAGCGAATACCTTTCAGGTACAAGAGTGACCTCTCTAGAGCAGAGAGGTGCAGAGCCCTGAGGAAACACGTTTCTAACCCCCTTCTCCTCTTGTGTTTATGGAAGGTGGGCTGGGTGCGCTGACGGGGCCCGGGCTGGCCAGTCTGCTTGGAAGTGGGGGACCACCAACCAGCAGCTCATCGTCGAGGTATGGCCCCATCTGCTCTGGGGTGATTGGGCTTTTGTAACGTGAAGGAGCTGCTTCTGTGGGAGGAACTGTGGGCTACTGCATGGGAAAGACAGTGGGAATCAGGACTGCTGTACTGCCTCAGATGGGGCAGAAGCTCTTCATAGTGTATGGGCTTGAAAAGAAGCTTTAATTCCCTGGTTTTGCAGGGAATGACTGGTATTAATTGTGTCCTGCAGCTCCCGCAGCCAGTCAGCTGCTGTGACTCCATCTTCCACGACTTCCTCTACACGGGTGACGCCTGCCCCAGCCGTTCCTGTGGCTGCGTCCGTGACCAGCCCGAGCCCAGTGCCCAGTTCGGGTAATGGAACCAGCTCAGCCACCAGCCCAACACAGCCCATTCAATTGAGTGACCTCCAGAACATTTTAGCTACTATGAATGTGCCATCTGGAGCAGGAGGACAGCAAGGTAACAGTGTTCTGACCAGGCAGCTGTTGGATCCTGGAGCCCTTTGGAGCTGTTTTACTGTCCTGTCCTGTTCCAAATTGCTTTTAAAGGTCTATGAGATTGATTCTGAATTCGAGTGCTGTTCTTGGCTGCTTCAGGAGTCTTATTCTCACTCCAAAACTGACACAGGGAGAAAGGCTGCAGTGTGCTAAGCATGTCCAGTAATCATGAATAGATAATTTAGTTTACATGACAGAAATGGGGAGCTTTGTGCACAGTCTAACAGCCAGCCCTCTCTTTTCTTCCCAGTTGACCTGGCAACTGTTCTGACTCCGGAGATAATGGCTCCCATCCTGGCCAATGCTGAAGTTCAGGAACGGTTGATGCCTTACCTCCCCTCCGGGGAATCTCTGCCACAGACTGCGGAAGAGATTCAGAACACCCTGACGTCTCCTCAGTTCCAGCAGGTGGGTGCCTGGCTTCATTGAAATGTGGATCTTCTTCCTTCTTCCCCAGGCCTTTAGCCCTGCTCTGTCAGGTTGCTGCCACTGTTGCTCAGTAGAAGTGGAAAGGAGAAGGGATGTGATTTAGTGGAGCACTGGTTCTTCCTGCAGTCACCCAAGGGTGGATCAGAATGTGTTTTACCACTGGATTTGGGCTTTACCTTTATTATAAACACTCTGGCAGATGACAGGAGTAGCACATTCATTTTTCCCTGGCAGAGTGGCATGGCAACGGTCTCTTCTAAGGTCATTTCAAGTGACTAAAGGGAGATGATGCTCACATTTACAGCCCTTGTTCCTCTTGAAACACTAGCACTGAACTTGGGACAGTGTGTGATTAAACCTGGTGTATTTCAGGCCAGTTGGAACCAGTTGCACTGATGGGTTGAAATCTATTAATGTACAGATTTTCAGTGGCTAAAGATGACTGGGTTTAGTTTCAGCTACAGAAACTTGGGCAGCAAGACTGGGAAAGGGGGAATGTTTTTACTTGCTGATGCTGGAGAAACATGATGTGAACTGGGTTTTTTTTGATGCCGATGATTCCAATTGACAGGCATTGAGCATGTTCAGTGCTGCCTTGGCTTCAGGACAGCTGGGCCCACTCATGAGTCAGTTTGGCTTACCTGCAGAGGCAGTAGACGCAGCTAATAAAGGAGGTGAGTATCCTGGTGGGAACAGGAGGAAGTGGTTTGTGCACTGCAAGCAGCCAGGGAATGGGAATGTCAGGAGTGGCTTCTGTGTAGCAGGCAGAAGCTGGCTCTGGGCTGTTTTTTCTTTACAATGGCAAGGTTCATAGCTCAGGGGCTCTCCAGCAGACACAGTGTGTCAGAGCTGTACTTGGAGAAGCCAGAGTTCTGCAGGGAGCTCTGCTGAGCAGCCTTAGGCTTGTTTTCTTAATAGAGATGCAGAAACCTCTGGAGGTGTCAGTGCTCTTGTCCAGGAATGGTATTCTGGTGGGAATTGTCACTGTGTTCACCTATTCCATATGACTCAGTATTGGCTGTAAGACTGATGGAGTGAGTGCACTGGCTTTACCTAATGAGCTTTTAGCATCCATTCCATTCCTGAAATAATTCTGGTCTTAGGCTGCCTGTGTGCAGTGAAGTACATAAAATGCACTTTACATCTGTGTTAGAGATATCCAAATGAACATTATATATTGAATCAGTGTTAACAGATTCCTACTAGAGCAACCAGTTACTTTCCAAATAGTGCAGTTTAACCTCATGTGAACAATGACCTCCATCTCAGAAAGCACAAAGTTCACTAACAAAACTCCTGTGTTTAACTTCCAGATGTAGAAGCCTTTGCCAAAGCAATGCAGAACAGTGTCAAGTCAGATCAGAAGGAAGGAGACTCCAAGGACAAGAAAGATGAAGAGGAAGATATGAGTTTAGATTAAGTTATTTGCTCTTCCTTACAGATATTCCTAGATACTAACTTAAGCAACTGCAGTAGGATTACTAACTTCATATTATGCTTATATAAATCTACAAATAAAGGAATTTTCTTTATCTGCCATACTGTTCTTTCTCCCTCTGTTTAACATTCACATGGAGGCAGTACTTGCTCTTTATTTGCAGTAGAGTTGCTCACTGTTCAGCTTTGATGCTTTGGACATTGGGATAGACTAATCCTTCTGATTTCTTTGTGATCAAAGGGTTGAGCCCTGTGATTATAGGAGTAATGAGCATCTCAAGGACACAGTGCTGCCAGCCAGCCAGTTTTGGTCATGCCATGTTGTGATCTGCAGGGCTGAACATGAGGTTCATTGCCTTCCTGAACATCAGTGCAATAACCCTGCTTAGGAAGGAGCTGCCTGTGGTAAATACACGTGTAATGTCTCTGCTGTGTTTGATTATTCTTCCAGTTCTCCATCAGCCTCATACTTGCTCTTCACCAATAAAGTGAAAGAGAGTAACATAAAACTTTATTCCAAAGTATGTACCAGTGATTTACAAAGACCATCTTTAATACTACAACTTAAAACCAGGTTTAAGATGGACATGTTAAAAACCCATTTTACAATATTTACCCCTCATAAAAAAAAACCCACAATATAACGATATAAGTTACAAGTCCATTTCAGAAGCAAGATGTTGTCCCCAAGTGACTTAGATATATATACACACACAAATATATATATGATGTGTAAGTGCAGGAGTGAACTGCATGTCTTGGGAGAAAAAGGTCAAGTGAAGACTGCACTACAAAGGGGTGAGTGAGGCTGAGCAGGAGCAGGCAATGCTGGTGGGGGGGATGAGGGCTGAGGGTCCCCCTTTGCACCCCTCCAGCCTCAGAGGTAACCTCTATTTCTCCCCCTTTAAGCAGCAGTGTCTTGATTCGCATGCCAGGACTTTAGTCAGTGTTTCTACCAGCGCTGAATGCAGCTGCAGTCACAGTGAGTTTTGTATCTTTTCCTCTCCCTCGGCCTATTTTGTTCCTTTTGATTTTCCTTTTGATTCTTATAAATCAATGTAGAAGCTGATGCTAATTCTGTGAGCAGAATTTTGTCCACGTTGCCCCTTGCAGAGCTCTGGAGCTGTGGTGGGTGAACAGAGGCTGTCCTTGGGCAGCTGGGAGGTTAAATGAGTCCTTGCTTTTAAAAACACCAAAGTGAGGGAATTAATCCAGTTTGTCCTAATTGCATTTATTATAAACCAGAAGCTGGCTCCAGCCTGCAGCAGAAGACAATCTGTGACTATTATTAATAGCCTCAAGTGTTCCGTGAACTACATCTATGTGCATTGTGAGTGTGAGGTGAAGGGAGCAGGATTTAGGACATGATGCACGGCTGCTGCCTGCTTCAGCCCATGTTCTGTACAGGACAGTGGCTCTCACCATGAGCCGTGCGGCAGCACAAGTCCTGCTGCCGATGCTTGACCACGGGGGAAGGATGCAGACCTGCCTCCAGAGCCCACTCCAACTATTTGGTTGTGTTTGTGAAAGATGCCCCCAACGTCCCCCTTCCTCCCCTGCCCTCCTTCCCCTTGGATCTGTGACCCCTCGCTGGTTTTTGTCCCCCCCGACTTGCGCCTGCAGTCACTGGAGATCAAGTGTTTGACCACGGTTAATGCAATCGAGTGGGTGATGTCTGGGGCCCAGGAGCAGTGCAGATTTCTGGTGTCAGGCTGTACACGGAGGTGTATGCACTTACTTACAGCATGGGGCAACCCTGAAGACCAATGGAGCCCCTGACAGTCCCTATCTGCGGTAGGTTGATGTGCCTCTGGTTAATCACCAGGTTCCTTATGCAGCCCGTGTAATGAGGGACAGGAGGTAATGGTGGCACTGTGCTGGCCTTGGTTGTCTCTGCAGAAGGAACAAGTGAAAAGCAAGCGTTAATGTGGCTCATTACAGGGCAGAGGATGAAGCAGCTCTTAATTTCACCAGGACTAGGATCTCTATTGGCTTTGGAGTATCTCATTCCGGAGCACATCCTTCCCAACTCACCTGGCAGCCCTCCCATGTGGAAGGTGGCCCATACGCTGGGTGGAGGAGGCCGGCTGGCTCCCACTGTGTAGTTGCCTTTTGTGTCCACATCGACCCGGATCACGTTCTTCTTTTTGGTAACTTCAAAAGAAAATAGCAATCAGCGCTGGTTCCTTACCCAGAGAGCAAATCCACCTCCATCCTTCAGCCCAAAACCCTGTCCTCTGCCCACATCAGCATCACGTCCTGCTCTAGTGAAGAGGGCTGCCCTGTCCCAGTGGCAGAGCACGCGCTGGGTGTACAGGGATCAGCCCACACCAGCTCTGCCTGCGGACAGGAAGAGGTGCTGAAGCTGAATCTGCAGCAGGAGCACACGATGGCTCCCGTCCAGGGTTGGGTTGAGCAAAATGAAGGCTTAAAGCAGAGCTGTGCTGAGGTGGGGGCTGTGGCTCTGACCCATCCCCAGAAAGGGCTCGATGAAAACCTCAGCACTCAGCACTGTTAAAGGCTGAGTTGTGCCTGTACAGGAGTGAATCCTGCAAATCCCCTGTCCCACCCCTGGGACCTGAGCCCTGTGGATGTACTCTGCAATTCAGACTTCTCCTTCAGCAGGATGTGACACATGGAGCTGGTGCATCCAGGGGGATGTGGGACATCCCAGGTCTCACCAGCTGCTCTGTGACTGGGAAACACCCCATTGCTCCTGCCCACCTGCTCTGAGAGCACTGAGGAGATCAGGGACTCTCACTAATTAGGGAATGACTCAATTGCAGCTTCCATCACCCAAATCAAATGCATTCAGGTGGGAGCTGGGGTTTAAATACCCGAGGAAGGGCCCTGGGCTCCCCCCAGGAGCTGAGGGCTGAGCAGCAGGAGTGGAGCAGTGCCCAGAGCCAAGTGCAGGCTCCCACCTCACCTGCGATGCTGTGCCACTGCCCGTCGCAGAGCGATGGGCACGTCACCGATGTGGAGAACTCATCAGCCCCAACGTTAGCTCTCAGAGTGACCTGGGGGGTGAGACAAACCCATTAGAACCAGTGAGCTGGGTGGGATGGGCAGGAGACTGCTGCTGCCTCTGAAAACCTGTGGGGAAATCGCCCTCGCGTTACCTTTGTCTCCTCCATGTACAGCAGGAGAAGGTGCCTTCTCCTTGTGCCAATGTAGAAGATGAGGCCAGAAGCGCCATGGGGACGGACCTCCAGTGTCACCTCCAAGTCCTGCTCGGTCACCACCGCATCAGCTGGAAGAGAAATGAGGAGAGGGACAAGGGACCTGCCATGAGATGTGTCCCTCCCAGTCCCAGGGCCATGGGAGCCAGCCCAGGCTGCTGTGGGGTACCCAGGATGATGGCCCCGCCGTCCGCAGTGAAGAAGACCCCACTCTCCAATGCACCCTCATAGCACGGCATCACTCCAAAGGTACGCGAGGGGGGACCCAGGGACCTCCCGTCCAGCTGCAGGTTCCTCAGGCAGCCGTCAAAGCTGGAGACCTGCAGGGAGACCATGGAAATGAGCACCGAGGGGCTGAACACTGGGAGGCACAGGGCAGTGCCATGGAACTGCGAATGGGCAGCGACAGGAGGACACTGCAGGACTACTGAGCCCTTACTGGTACGTGAGCCTTGGCTTTGCCAGCTGGGAGCCCTCCTATGTACAAGGGGCTCTGGGCCACAAAGAGCTCTGAGGTGGCCATTGCAGCAGCTTGGGCTCGCAGCCCATCGATGACCAGCTGGGCCTGGCTCTGGTCTCTGCTGAAGAAGACCTGCAAGGAACGAAGGTCAGTGCCAAACTGGGGAGGAGCCTCAGGGCAGGGAGCCCTCAGCTCGGAGGTTCAGCCAGCCCTGGCTGGGGTTTTACTGTCCCCTTTGCTCCAACAGGAGCATGAGCATCCTCTGTGTGACTAGGAAGTGATGCCTGCACCAAACTAAAACACTGCTCACCGTGTGCCACCGCTGGTCATGGTACTTGTCTTTGCTGAGGATGCGCAGACGGTGCCCGTTGATGCCCACCAGGAAGACAAAGCGGCCGTTGAGGACAAAAAGAGACACGAAGGTGCCCCCCTTGCCTGCCACGTGGAAGAGCAGCCCGCTGGAGGAGTTCAGCTTCACCTCCAGGGAGAAATGGGACCTGCAGGGACAGGGGAGGCGATGGGAGCACCCTGCTCTCCCACTGGGAAACTGCTCTCCGAGCCGTTATCCCTGGGGCCAAATGTGTGCGTGGTGCCTCACCTCTGCCCAAAGGAGACCGGGATGCCATCGAACTCCCAGCGACTGCTTGGGGTGTACCCGAAGCGGAAGGTGCCCCCCACTGCGTGGGGCTGCGGGGAGAGGTGGCACAGCCCATACCGATCGTGGCGGCGGTCCTTTGAGGCAGGCTTGCTCAGCACCTACACACAGCACCAATGGAGTGAGGGGAGCAGTCCTGCACAGGGCAGAGGGGCTCAGCCAGGGGGAAATGGGGAGTTCCAGCAATTGGTACCTTGGGTTTCCGCCTGTCCTTCTTCGGGGTGACTCTGAACTGCTGCGGCTGCTCGCTCCAGGGACAGCTCATGGTGATGTTGATGCTCTCCACGTTCTGCTGCAGGTCCACCACCATCTGCGGCTCTGATGTCCTACAGGCGGGAGGAAGAGGTCCATGTCACGAGGCCAGCCAGGAGATGGGATGGGGCAGAGCCCTGCTCTCTGGATGCAGCATGAGATGCTCACCGCTTGACAAAGACATTTCCGATGCAGCCGGTGAGGTTGCTGAGGATCCCCGGCTCCGGTGACCCCCCGAGCTGCAGGAGCGGCCTCCTGTCCTGCTGCTGCCTGCTGGGCCCAGAGCCTGCCCCAGAGCTCTGCAGCTCATCATCCACGTAGAGCCGGATCCTGCGGGATGAGCAGTGTGAGCTGAGCAGGACCCGTGGCCACGGTCACCCCATTCCCATTCAGTGACACGTACCCACGGCTGTCGCTGTAGAAGGCCACATAGTGGGTCCTGTCATCTGCATAGGCGTTTTCAGTGGTGACTTCAGTTTCCAGCAGGTTCAAGGCCAGCTGGCCCCTTTGGAGGGATACCTGGCATGTCCCCTCCTGCAGAAAGCATCACCCCATTGCTGCTCGGAAGGGCCTATTCCCCCATTGCCCTCCAGGAGCTCAGGACACAGATCTCACTGCATGTTCACCCGCTGGCCCCACCAAAATCCCACCTTTCCCAAGCGGGAGCAGCACCACCCCCAGAGCTGATGATGATTCTGCCCCACTGCAGGTGCCCACCTGGGTTGTATGGTGGTAGAGCAGCCCCTCGTGTTGGCTGGTCCGGAAGCTGAAGCCGCTGTAGAAGTCCTGCAGCCCCGGTACATCCTCCAGGGCCAGGGTCAGGTAGCCATGGCCATGGACACTGACTGAGCGAGCCACCTGTGAGGGACACCATGGACACGAGGTGAGAGCCTTGTCATGGTGCTGGAAGGATGGCCGAGGTGCTTAGGTCCTTGCTGGGTCTAGGAGGTGCTATGGCCAACCCTGCAGAGCACCTCACCATGATCCCTCTGCACTGAGGACCTGGGGGTTTATGCTCGTTTCTATGTGAATGAGGGGAGAGCAGACCTGTCCTGTGGCTCCTGTCCTCTCTTTCCACCACAGGCCCTTTCCCCATGATGCCAGCCAGGCCCTGTGCTTACCAGGAGGTCCGAGGTGCACCCATAGCTCACACCAACGGTGTTCATACGCTTCAGGTCAACGTACTTGCCAAGAGCCTTCAAGCCTTTCATGCAGCCCCGGATGGGCCCACCCGTGGGGAAGAGTGCTTTCAAGCTGCAGAGAAGCAAGCAGTGTTACATGGACAGCCCCAGATGCAGGATTCAGCCCTTTAAACAGAATGCTTGGGAAGGACACAGGATGGCCACTCTATCCCCAGTGCCTCAGGCACAAGGCTGCTCCAAAGCACCCAGCACAGCAGAGGAGGACTCGGTGACACCCACCAGCATCTCATCCCTCCCCCAGAGATGGAGATGTGCCATCCTCAAAAGCTCATGGTGATGGGCAGGAAATCCCCCCCCCCAGGTCTTCAGCAGGGCCTCAACAACCCTGGATGTGGCTGGGAAAGGGACACTGGAGGGGAAGATGTGAATGATCCCACCTGCTGCAGGCTGGACCCACCTGGGGGGCAGTGCATCTGGGGGCACACCACCCAGGTAATAGGAGACAGCGTTCTCCAGGGAGTTCTCCTGCTCCACCATGAAGATGGTGAGACGCTCCAGCCGCACCAGGATGCGCTTCTTATTGTTCATTTTGAGGAGGAAGATCTGGATCTGGAGACAAAGAAGGGAAACAATCTGATGATGATCCAACACCCCGGGGGCAATTAGGTGCAGCACGAGGTGTCAAACATCTTGCAGCTCTCCATCCCCAAAACCAAGGGTTCAGGTGCTGAGGAGCCCTCCAAGCAAGCTTCCCCTTACCGCTTTGTTTGTGGTGCTGCTGATGGTGAGGGAGGAGGAGTTGCTGCTGGGTTTTGCCATTTCCAGACCGAAGCTGAAGTCATAGTAAAGCACCAGCTTCCCATCCCGGATGGCCAGACACAGGAACTGACCCTGGTGGAGGCAGGATGGACACTCAGCCCCATGTCCTGGATGTGGCACTGAGCCCGACCTGCCCTTTGGCACTGATGGGAGCAGGTCCCACTGCCGGTGCCCCAGTGCGTTATTGCCCCAACTGTAGGGGATTTATCTGCAAAGAGCAGCCCTGCAAGCTGGAAATGCTCCCTGCAGCACTGGGAGCCCCACTGAACCCCAGCCCAGCTCAGAGGGTCTGTGCACAGCTGCTTTCCAAGTTCAGTTATCCCTCCAGCACCAGACCAGTGATTGCTGTGAGATCTCCATCCAGCCCTCTTGTGGCTTATAACAACAGTGCAGAATTACTGCTCTAAGCAGCCCTGCCATCTCCAAATCCCTCTTCTCCCCTGTATCCTGAACGGAATGTCTGCAAATGGGGCTGGGATGGCCCCAGCCCACCAGCTGAGGGGTGAAGGCTCCGCAGGGGAGCAGGCACCTGCCTGGTTCTCCAGGAAGAAGAGGATGCCATTGTAGGAGACCACCCGGATCTCCTGCTCGAAGCGCTTGGTGGTGCCAAACTGGCTCTCAAACTTAATCTCTGCGTAACCGGTGCCATCGAAGTAGGAGCCATCGGTCAACCAGGGGTCTCCTGTGGACTTGGACCTGAGCCACACAAAAAGAAGCCCAAGGCATCACTCCAAAGCCAACTGCCATGCTCTGGGGCACACCACTGAGCAGAACTGCCTGGGTGCATTGCCTTTACCTTGCACAGGGCTTCTCAGCGGTGGTATCCAGCTGGAAGGTGTGCTGGAAGTTGTACAGGCTCACCACCTCCTCGTTCAGGGTGTCCAGCTCCAGGCATCCGCGGTAATTGGGATAGCGCAAAGTGGGAGGAGGCTGGGAATGAAACCAGAGCATTAGGGTAAGTCTGATCTTGGTTTCCCCACAAAATCAAGGTGGTTTTGCCTCCAGGAATCTCCAAAGGTATCACCGATTCCCCCTAAAAGCCATCCCTCCCTCTTGCCCGTCTCACCGTGAAGCTGGAGGGGTAACCTCCCACATAGAAGACCACGTTGTGTGGGTCGAGGTTGAGCAGCCCCTGCTCCCCCTTGGCCATGCTGTCTCCCTTGGTCTCATGCACCGTCTGCCGCTCCACGATCACTGACATGTGCCCGTACTGCAGGATCCTGCACCAGGGAGAGGTGGTCAGGATAAGGGGAGACCCCCAAAGAGGAGCACACCCCCCCTCCTTGAGCCATAGGCTTCCCCACACAGCTCCACCGCAAAGGAGTCAGCACTTAAGTTGTCAGTGCTGCCACAAGGATGAATGGACCCTCGATGATGAGCTTCATCTTTCCTCTCCTGCAGCCATCCCGGACCCTCCATTACCTCTTAAGATACCACCTCCCTGCGAGTTCTTTTGAGGTACCTCAGTATTGATTATTTAGGGATGATTGGATGATGGAGTCCACAGCACCTCTGCAAGCCCAGGGCCTGTCTGTGCTTGGCCACAGCACTATCCATGATCCCTGCAGCGGCAGCCTCCCACTGAACTTCAATGGGATGTGTCCCATCAGTCTCCTACCTGTTGATGCTGATGGTGGCAAACTGCTCTCCGATATCCTCATCCACACTCAGGGAGGCTGGCTCCTCATTGCCCAGTTTGTAGACCCACTGCACTTTGTGGTCCTTGAGCACAATGCCCAGGTAGTCTCCAGTGGCCTGAATGCAGGGAGAGAAAGGGCCACACGCTGGCATTAGGGACAGGCAGGAGTGATGAGTGATGGTCTCCCCAGTGCTGCACTGGGTGCCCATTCACACTGCTCTCCCTATCTACCTCCAGCCAAGCTGACAGCTTCATCAACTTTGTGCTCCCCACAAAGACACTCATGGAGCAGGTGAGGGGCTGATGTCAGGAGCGATCCCCCACTGATGCTATCATCATGGGCTCCTGCTGCCCTCCTCCTGCCCTCACTCACCTCCCTGCTGCCCAGGTACATGACGAACCGCCCCTCCTCTGCCCCGTCCTGCCGCCGCTGCCGGCTCCTGGGCTCGGGGTTTTGGATGTAGAATTTGAGGGATGTATACGCTGCCAAATCCTGCAGGTTGATGGGCATCCGGACCTGCACACCTGAGCTGCCATTGAACTTCATGGGGACTTTCACCTGGAGGGAGAGAAGCACAGCCCTGTGGCGCTGAAACCACTGCTACTGCCTGTCTCATCACCGCCAGCTCTACCCACTCAAAGCATTTTCTGCAGTCCTCCGTGAGAATGGGACTCTGCTGTGGCCCCAGGACTCTTGGGACACCCCTTCCCTTGCATCCCACCTGCAGTAAGCCCTCATGCACCCTCTCATGAGCCTACCTTGCTGGCAGCGTTCCTCGCCTGCGTGATGAGCTGCCGGATGCGCACAATGTTCTCTGACACTGTGGCGTTCTTGTTCCTCCTGTTCTCCAGGCTGCTCAGCTTCCCCAGCAGCAGTGGGATGGTGCTTTCCAGGCTGGACACTGTGGGGGGAGAGGAGCCAGGGTTGTTGGAGGTTAGTGAGGACGAGAGATGTGAAGTTCAGGTGGTTTTGAGACATGTAAGTCATGGGACAGAGGAGAGCAGAGTCACAGAACGATCCCCACAGTCCAGCAGCCTTGATGAGGGGCTATGAAAATGCTCTAGTGCATGCAGCCTTCTACAGTAAATGCATATGACACAGTCACTGCAAGGAGGGAAAGAAAAACGAATTCCAGGACTTAAAGCACCCACTATTGGCTGCTGCCTCCCCTCTATTCTTGACCTGAAACTGCAAAGCACAGCTTCCAAAGGCACACTGCTCTCTGGGGACTTCTGCCCATGCAGTGGCTCATGCCGGGCTCAGCACTCACCAGACTTCCTGGCATCCTGGACTGCCTGGTTCAGGTCTTCATTTCGAAGGCCTCCGTACTGGTCTTTCCACTCATCCAGGTTCTTCTTCATGCTGCTCAGGGTATCTTCTACTCTCGCAGCTGTTTCGTTGGCCTCGGCAGCTGCTGCTTTGGCATTTTGAATTGCTTCTTTTGTGTCCTCTGCAAAGAAAGAAGAAAAATCTCTGGGATGGCCAAGAAAGACCCTCAGGTCACAGCCTGGGCACAAGGGAGGGAGCAGGGAGAACCAGTCTAGCTATGCCAGAACAAACCTTGGTCCCTGCCCAGCATGTCCTGCACAGACTGGAGCTGCCTCAGGAGCTGCTCCTTCTTCTCACGGAGATCAGCCAGCTTGTCCTTTGCTGTCTGCAGAGTGCCTTTAATAGCTGCAATTAGAAAGGCAGATGTTGGGTGTTAGATCTCAGTCCAGCCCGAAGGACATCACACCCTGCAAGGAGCCGCTCTCACCCTCGTTGAGCCTTCTCTGCTCTCTCCTCACATTCTCCTCCAGGTTGCTGCTGTTCCTCTTCAGCTCCCTAGAGATGGCCCCAAGATTTTCTGATATGACATTCTGTAACACAAACACGGGCTGCCTGGGACTCTGAAGAGGAATCCAATGGACACTGAGATGCTCATTCAGACAACTGCAGTGGGCTGTGCTGCTGCGGAGACCCAGATCCCCGGAGTCCGGCTGTGGCAGAGGCTCTGCTCTCCAGCACAGAACAAAGAGCTCAAGTGTCAGAGGGAAGGGACAGCAGAGCCCCACATGTGAGTATGAAGTGTGTTTGGCTTTTGCTCATCTTCACGGGGCTCCCCATAGCACGTACCATCAAGGCCTCACCGGCTGCCTCATCTGCATCGTGGGCTGCTCGCTCAGCTTTTCTCACAGCCTCAATGATGCTGGCATAGGCATTGGAAGCATCGATTGCCCGTTGGATAAAGCCATCCTGATTTGGGCCCTGGATAATGCTGTGATGGAAGATGAAGACATCAAGTCCACAGAGATGACTTATTCTGGGCTTTTGCCCATGCCTCTACAGACAAATCCCTATAGGATCTTCATCACAACATGTGCTCCAGGATAAAGCTCTGGAGATGGCACCCACTGTTGCCCTGCCATGGTGTGGGTTGCAATTTCCCCTTCCCAGCTCTGGTAGGAGACTCCCTGACCAGTGAGTGCCAGGACCAGTGCCTTACCTGGATAGGTTCCTTGCCAGCTCATCCAGGAGCTGGGCATGCTCCTCTGCCTGCTCCACTATGGGGATCTTGCTGCTGGCCGGGGAGAACTTCTTGACCCGCTCCGTTAGGGGTAGCTTTGCCCCATCTAGCAGGGCTGCCAGCTTCTCGTACTCCTGCAAGGATACACCTCACTCCTGAGGGCTGCCACCCCTCGTGCTCTACCCATGCTGAAGCATCTCTGTCACTCACCTCCTTTGCACTCTCCATCTTCTGCAGGAAGTCAGAAACCTGAGCCAGGGAGTCCCTGGCCATCCTCAGGGTCTCCTGCACCAGTGCATGCTGCTTTTGGAGTTCACGGCTCTTGTGCTAGACACACAGACACAGGGTTAGATACCAGCAGGGCTGAGTATGCACCCTCACTGCATGGTACCATGGGACCTGAAGGTCTACCTGATTCTCCTCCAGGTTGTTTCGGTTCAGGCTGTTCAAGTCCTCTGTCTGCCTGGTTTTGTTCACAGCCTCATTGAGGGCATCGCGGAGATCCATCAGCTGGGAGCTGTGCTGTGCCAGCCGGTCCCGGATGCTGCTCACCAGGTCCTGGTTGGACTCCCAGCGTGCGTGCAGCTCGCTCTTCACCTGGTGCAGCACTAAGGATGGAGGAGATGAGAACTTCTTGCTAATTCATCTTCTTGTCTTCAATGGCTCTTTCTGCACTTGGCCATTGAAAACCTTGGTTCTGGTCTCATCGGGCAGGTATCAAGGCCAGAAGTGATCGTCTTCCCTCCCTCCCTTCAGCTTAGGTAGCAAAGGATCTCATCCAAGATTGTCTCCAACCCCCCCGTGGTGGTGAGAGGAATGGTTCTAAGTGTTGTAACTTTTGCTCATCAAACAGAACTACCCAATTAGTAAAATCTGCTCTAAAATTTGCCTTAAGGGAAAAGGAACTACAAATGATCCCACTGGAGCGCTATAGGGCACTCTGAAACTATTGTCAAGCTTGTTGGGGTGCCCGCTTATTGGCATGACCATGATGTGTAGTGCACACATAGCTTCCAAGCCAGGCTATGGGGATGGCCAGACCCAGCAGGATCTGTGCAGCCCTGTTCCACGCCACTGCGCCAGACTCACACTTCTGGGCCTCCTCAAGCTCGCGACTTGCCAACTCCTCCTGCCTGCCCAGGCTCCGCTCCTTCATCTCTCTCAGCATTCTTTCCACCTCGGCCATCTTCTGCCGAAACTCCTCAGTGGAGGTGGTGCTGGTGTTTGCTGCCCCAAACCTGGCCATCTGCCGCACCAGCTCTGCAGGGAAATCCAGACCCCCCGATAGCACTGAGCAACCCAGGTCCTCGTAAACGCCCCAAGATCCTCCCTCTCTTACATCAGCCTCAAACTGCAGCCAGCTCTCATGCAGTACTCAGGCACCCAACCTGCTCAACATCACTCAGAGGTATTACCCCATGTTTCTGTCTCCTTGGCCACTACCAGCAATGTATGCCACATCCCAAGCATCAGCTTTTAGCTTTACCCCCTCTCCTAGATCCAGTTTTATGCATTTTAACAACACTTGTGCAAGTTTAATGTGGTTCTTCCAGTCTGTGCTTAGCCAAACAATGGGACTCACAATCAGCCTGGTCACAATAAAGGCCAGAGTTCTGCTGGGATCTTCATTTCATCTCCCCTTGTTGTCTCCATGGCTCTTTCTAAGTGATGCAGTACTTGGTGCTGACTGAAAGCAAGAGCGTGGCATTCCCAATCCCACAGAGCAGAGACCCTTCTTTACCTACCTGCAATGCCGCTCTGAATGCTTTGGATATCTATCAGGAGCTGCTCCCCGCTCTGGTAAGTCTCTCTTGAGTGCTGGTCAATACGGGCTGCTTCTCTGTGAGTCATTGTCATCTACAATAAAAATCACTGGCTTAGCTGAAGTATGAGGTTACATTTTACCTGATTTGTCAGCAGGGAAGATGCTCCAAAAGCACACACAAGACTTGGGAATGTGCAGCTCTTGAGGTCCTTGAACCGTGCCTCCTCCAACAGCCTGCCCTACGCTACTCATTTACTGACGGTCTTATTTAGCACCTTCAGGGAACAAGCAATAAATGCAGCTCCGATGCAACAGGCTCTGGATCCTGAAACCATAGAGAACAGCAGTGTCCTGCACTCTTAACACAGGAAAAGACCCACAGCCCGGGCTAAGACCCGCTTGAGTGCTGATCAGGACACAAGAAGAGATGGTGGGCTGCAGTTTGGCCATCCAGAGCATAGATGTACAAAGAGGCAGTTTGGTCAGGGAAGGACATCAGCAACTAGAGCCATTTCCCTCTCCCTCAGATTAGGAGCAGGCAGTTTACAAACAACATCAAACCTAGCCCAGTTTGCAAGTTCTCTGAAGACCCAACTGTTGTTTTTTAGACTAAGGACTCTCTAAGGAATGTTACAATAAGGTTTGACTCATCTGCTGACAGGGCCCAGGCCTTCCCTTTGGGATGGACCTCTAGATGCTTATGTTCCTTCCTGATATGCTCCTTCTGTAAGTGACAGGGTAAAGTCAGAGCTGCCTCAAAAGCAAGTAACAAATCAAGAAACAACCATCAGTATCACAATAGCACAGCCCTCTTAGAGAGGAATGCAGGTCATCTAGCTTGGGCGTCTGAGACTATGACACCCCAGCCTAAGTCTGGCAGGGTAGGAGATCCATCCTGCTTGAACCAGGCTCCTCACAGCCTCCTAAGCCTTCATTTTAGGTAAAGTGCTGGCAAAGGAAGTTGGAGAAATACCCTACTTTGTGCTGCAGTGCGTTCAGGTCCTGCGTGAGGTCTACATTCTCATCCTCCAGCTCGTCAGTGCGTTGTCTGACCTTGCTCAGGGCCCTCTGGTACTCCCGGAGCTGATTCTGGAAAAAAAGTACACAAAATCAGGCCAATGGACCAGGAAACATGGGCAGAAAGCGACGTTAAAGCCTCCACTTACAGCGATGGTTGCCATAGTGTTGTTGAAACTGTGGAGGCGAGCCCAGGCGATGGAGCTGGCGTTGAGGTTGAGCAGCTGGCTGTGAATGGAGGGGAAGGACATCTCGATGCTCTGCAGATCCTCCAGCAGAAGCAGGACACAGCTATCACACACTGCAAAGGGAGGAGACCCTTCAGCACAGGCCCTCTCCTGGGCTTCCCTCCCCTCTTTCCCTGAGCCACAGACCTTCACACCGCACGCTGTCAGGGCCGTTTGCCACAGGGATCTCATACTGGTGCATGCAGACATCACACTGCTTCCCAGTCAGCCCATTGGAGCACGTGCACTCCCCAGTGCGTGGGTCACAGGAGCCTCCTCTGCACTCACACTCTGCCAAGTTTAGTAAGAGGAACATCATTTTGTGCTCTTACCACCCCCAAGAGAAGGGAAGGAGTGGTTTTATTCCCGCTGTGCAACTGAACCTCTGCTTATTATCTACATGCCACTGCTGGGAGTTTCCTTAACAACAAGCCCAGGACCTTGGGCACCAGTCAGTTTTCCACCTGGAACAATCGGACGCTCCAGCAATGCCTTATCCCACTCCTCCCCATGCAGACCTGGCACTTGGGAAGCAGGACTCACTCATGCAGCCGCTCTCACTGAAGCCCCAGTATCCCGGGGCACACTGGTGGCAGTGGGAGCCACTGACTCCAGGCAGGCAGCTGCACTGGCCAGTCTGTGCATGGCAGCTACTTCCCACCGCGCCGACGTCGCAGTCACACCTCCGGCAGCCAGAGCATCCCTCGAAGCCATAGTATCCCTCCTAGGGAAAAGCAGGACAGTGGGTGACCGGTTCAACGTGCCTCCCTCCTGGGGCAGGCTGGGGTATGTGGGATCCCAGTCTGGGGTGATGTGAGATCCCAGTCTGGGGTGACGTGGGATCCCAGTCTGGGGTGACGTGGGATCCCAGTCTGGGGTGACGTGGGATCCCAGTCTGGCTTTCTGGGAGTGTTTTGACCATCACAAAACTCCTATCAGTCAGCTGTGGAGCTGCAGGAAGAACTCAGACACAGCACAGCACTGCCCTGCAAACCTGCCCTGCCCCTGCAATGCCCACTCTGGATGCATTCAGGAAAATGGGGTTTATTGTGGTTTCCCAAAGGGTACCAACAAAAGTGCCCACACTGCAGCTGAATGCACCTCTATTGCTTCCTGTCAGATCCTTAACAGGCTTTTGCTTATAAAGGATCATATAAATCCAGCTTAACCCCCTGGCTGCCAGCACCGCTCTGCTCATAGGCCTGAGGATGTCCCCCATACCTGGTCCAAGGACAGGCTCCATCCCAACATGCAGGTGGCCTTACCTCGCAGCGGTCGCAGTGCTGGCCTGTCACTCCAGGCTTGCAGAAGCACTGGCCAGTTTGTGGATGGCACGAGTCAGTCCCGCAGGGTGAACAATTGCATTCTGCCAGGGAGAAACATACCCAGTTATACAGTGAAGAACCTGCTCAGCCACTCACAGACCTTATTACCAATAGGGAATTGTATGTCCTTATCTATCAGACAGAGCAAAGACAGAGCAGAGTTTCTCTCCTCTTGGATTTGCTTCTCCTGACAACTTATTCCCATGACCCCTGCCCAGAGCAGAGCCCTGTTTTGCAAGCTGCAATTTGGCTGCAGAAGGAGATGAGCAGAGCTGGGAGTGGACTCCGCAAGCCCACGCTCCGGAGGGAGAGCCAGCAGTGCTCAGGGCAAAACTGTTCCAGCCTGGCTGTGGTTTGGCAGCTTGCATTTGGGGGTGGGTTGGAAGTTCTGGAGCTGTGATGCTGGAGGGCAGGTTCTGGGGGTTGGTGTCTTTAATTATCATCACCTTTGGAGGATGCCTGTAATGTGCATAACCAAGAGTGTGACTCATTGGGGCAACACAGCATGGCTACGGTGCTCACCATGACCACAGTCAGCCTGTCCATCCTCCCCCTGCCCCCCCAGTGCTTGCTGCCTGCCCCACTCACGTGTGCAGTTCTTGGCTGCCACCGCATCCCCGTAGTAGCCGGGGGCACAGAGCTGGCACCGTGCACCAGCTGTATGGTGCATGCACCCAGTGCACGTCCCTGTCAGGGAGTCACAGCTGCTGAACAGCATGTTGGGATCTGTGTTCCCACTGCAGTCACAGGGCTGGCACGAGCTGCCAATCACCAAGGGATTGCCATAGTATCCTGGAGCACATCTGGAGAAATAAGGCAAGTCAGAACACAGTCATGGCATGAGGGGCATCCTCCAGCCTGCACCATGCTCAAGTTGTACAATTACAACTGTGCGAGCATCCAACGCTTGTAACCGCTGTAACCTCAGGCAGCTCAAAGCGCTTTGCATTTTGCCTCATGATACCCCAGAAAGGTGCCTTTATCACAGACTGCAAGTCAAGGCAAAGCACAGATATGTAATAAACCCACAGCAACACAATGCTTCAGTAGTGGAGACAGCAGCAGGGCAGCTGCAGGCTGAAAAGGACTGAAAGAAATGCTGCCAGAACAAAGCACATTGCAGACAGAGCCTCTGCAGTCTTTACCAGGACAACTTGTGACAACCACCCCCATCCCTGAAGTGTTTCCCATCCTTGTAAGTGTTTAAGGCCAGCGTGGATGGGGCTTTGAGTAACCTGGTCTAGTGGAGGGTGTCTCTGCCCATGGCAGGGGGTTGGAGCTATGCGGTCTTAAGGTCCCTTCCAACCCATTCTGTGAATCTCTCTTCTGCCACAGCAGTGCCTGCATGGGACTAGTGTGTCTGAGGCCCCAGAAGCACAGATGCCATCCCCCTTACCGCTCACAGCTGGGTCCAGCGTAACCAGGCTTGCAGAGGCACTGCGTGTTGGAGCCCTTGTGGACACAACCGACGGCAAAACTGGAAGGAGAAGGGGTAAACAGGAAGGTGCAGTTATCTCTGATGTGGTGCCAGGGGAGCTCCTCACTTGGTGTGGGCTGCTGGGGCCATGGGTAGGAGGGTATTGACACGGTTTGGGGCCATTGACAAGGCTGGAACTGGGACACCTGCCAGTGCCCTGGTGTGGCAGAGGATCCCAGTGGTTAAACAGTGAGGCCAAACAGGCAATTCCATCCAAGGGTGCTTACTTGTTGGAAGCAACTGAGAGAGGGCACGGACATCCAACACACTGCAGGGCTTCTTCAGCAGAGTGGCTGCCCACATAGCCATCCTTGCATCGCTCACAGTGGTCTCCTTCTGTGTTGTGCTGGCAGTTCTGCAAGAAAAAGGCAGTCAAAGGGCTCAGCACCCACAGCAGGAACTGGTGCGTTGCACAAAGTATTTCCCACCAGACATCTGCATGCTTCAGTCCCTCTTTCCCAGAGCTGTCTTGCACCCTAAGCCTGACCCTGAGAGGGACCAGCTCTGAAATGCCACATGCAGCTAATGCTCCAATTCAGGCGCCTTCCTGCTCAGTTAGTTATGCAAAGAGCTTTTTAATGACATGCTTCAGACCTTGTAACTCCAAAATATCACGTTGCTTCACTGTTCACTTACCAGACATATCCCAGAGCCCGGCAGGCACTGATCTGAGTGGCCGTTGCAATGACATGGGATGCATTTCCCCAGAAAGAGCCCCTTGGTGTCCCTGTAGTAACCTGGAGCACATTCCTGAGGAGGGAGAAAAGAGATCTGAAAAACAGCCCAATACATTCAGGCAAGGAAAAGAAACTGACCTAGTTCCCATGACAGAATTCCCACAGGGCTGTGCTGATGGAGAAGAGATTAAAAGCAACAATGATGACGTCTCAGTGTAGCTCCTTCCTGCTCCTTGTCAATAGGAGATAATCAGTCAGACAGAAGGACCTATTTCAAGGTACTACACATGTGTAAGTTTAGCCTGCAACACCTGATTGATTTCCCCATCATGCCTCTTCCAAGAGGGCAGATGCAGCTAATGCCTCTCTCCCAGGTGCACTGTATTGTGGTGGGAGTTGGAGCAGGCTGGTATGGGGGAGATGTTGCTCCTATAGCACAACCCAAGCTGCAATATTAACTGCAGCCCTCAGGGCTAGCCTGGAAGCTGGTACTCAGGCACCATTGCTCTCACAAACATCCAAAGCCCACGGCTGCCACCTGCACCAAGCACAAGGGGCAGCTGAGACCCAAAACATGGCCATTTGACTCCCCTCAGCCTGGAGCAGCACGTCTGCTTCCATCCTTACCTGGCAGGAGTCGCCCTGGTAGTTAGCTGGGCAAAAGCACAGCTCCACGTTGCTGGCACGGATGCCCGTGGCTGCATCCGTTGCAATCTCCAGGACCACGCGGCGCAGGGACACGGATGAAGAGAGCTGGGAGAAGAGCGCGCGGATCTGCAGCTGTTCCAGGTTTGCCAGCACCATCATGAGCTCCTCTCGAGACACAGGGTTGTGTGTCTCTGTGTGCCTGAAGTTACCCTAGTGGAGAAAACCTGAGTTACCTGCAGGGAGCACAGGCACCTCAACATCCAGCCCTGCCTTCACTTCCCTGCTGCAGGGAGCCTTCCCTTTGCACAGGTAAAAGAGCCTTGGCTCTTCGCAGCCAGTTCTGCAGCAGTAGGCAGCACCTAAAATACTGAGCTCAAAGCGACTGTCCCTGCTGTGTACAGGCTAGTCTTGTCCTTTCAGTAGCATCTGAGCACTCGGTCCACACTTGTCTGTGCAAACCCACCTCCACCAGCTGCAGCCGGCCATCATAGACCTCCCCTGGGGATGGGTAAGTGCCTTCCAGAAACATGATGCTCATCTGATTTCCCTGGAAGGAAAGCAAGGAAGGTGTCAGACACCGCCTCATCCTGCTCATGCACTAGTGGGGAGCACCAGGGGATCTCTTGGGCTGCACCTTCAGGATCACATCTGGGCGGGACTCCATGGGGATGAACACATCCCCTCTCCGTGGGTCAGAGTGCAGCTCATAGCGCAGGTGCCCACCATAGGAAGAAACCTAAGGGAGAGACAAACTGCACTTGTTACTGCAAGTCCATGCCACCAAGATGAGTCAGAGCTGCCCACGTTCAACCAGAGCACGAGCAATGCTTGTGCATCAGTGGGCGTGCTGCTGGCACGTGTGTGGTGGGGTCAAGGATGTGCATGAGTGCTGGTCCAGCTGCACCGTGCTCTTACCTGATCCCCGAGGTAGGAGCTGGGTGCAACCCAGTAAAGCTCTTGGTAAGCATCTGGGAGGTTCTTGAGATCAGCGTAGAGGAGCTGCTCCCGCAGGCTCAGAGTTGTAGGCACTTCCTGGCGGTCGCTGGTCAACAAGAGCCACCCGCTCATGTCAATGAACTGTGGAGGAAGAGCAACCACGGATCTTCTACTGGAGCTACACAGAGCATCTGAGTGCTGATGCTCCAGCAAAGCATCAGTCCCAGAGCAGCAGAAAGGATGATAACAGGCTCACAACTTCACATGCATCCTGATAAAGCCACTGGAAAGCTGAGCACCATCCCTGCCTCCCACCTATGCCATGACTTCCCACCCTATAAGAATCCAGTGACCAGAAAAAGGGGCTGAAAGAGGAAGATGGGCGTAGGGAGACAAAGGAAACCCTCCTCACGGTGTGTCTTCCAGACAGGTAGGATTAATGCAGGGCAGAGCCCAGAGGGCTGCAGGGAGCCCTGCTCCCTCTCACCTCAGCTCTGTGTTTCTCAGCACTGCGGCAGCGATCGGTGGCACCAAAGCAGAAACACTTGGTGCAGCCCTTGGGGTTGCTGGCATCCAGGGAAAATGTCCCCAGGCGGCACTGGTCACACCTCGGGCCCTCCACGTTTTCCTGGAAGACAAGCAAAGCTCACCAGTGTCAGCAGCTTCTCACGAGGCCTTCGTGGAGGACACAGACAGCTGAATGAGTGATCAAAGCACAATGACGTGATGTTGAAAGAGGATTAAGCAGTCCCTGAACAGATCTGCTTGCATAGCACCACCCCAAACATTAAATTCACCTGTAGAAAGCACTTCTGAGACCTGCAAAGGGTTTGGAGCAGGCAGCTCAGCAGCACTCTGCATTACTCTGCTGTCATGTAGAAGCAGGAGTCAAAAGGGCTAACAGCTCCAGGGGCTGATGCAGGGCTGGACCCAGACCGCTCATCTCCCCAGTGACAGCCCAAAGCCTTCATGGCCAGGAAAGGTGGGGAGAAGAAGACTTTCAAGGCACTCTGAACCGAACACCATGTTGGGCAGGTTGGCTGTAGCTCAGACACACAGGCACTCTCCTCCAGCCCCACTCCCTCCCTGCACACCAAACACCCACAGCCCTCCACATCCACACTCAGCGCAGGAAAGTCAAGCAAAGAGGAAAAGCACTAAGTGAAGGTATCAAAGAACTGACCTTGCAGTGACATTGCCCTGTGACCGGGTCGCACACACTGGCTTCAGTGCCAGCCTGGTGGCAGTCACACCGCCGGCAGTTGGGGTAGTGGTAGTAGCCAGGGGCACAGAGGTCACACTGTCGCCCAATGATATTGGGCTTGCACCTGGATGAAACAAAGAGCCGCAGCATTAGAAACCTCTGCCTTGTGCTCCGCATGGGGAGCAGCCACAGCATCCATGGGCAACCTGTGCCAGTGCCTCACCACCTCCAGGGCTCCCTCACCTGCACTGCCCACTGTCCACGTCGCAGCCCGGCTCTGTCAGCTCCTGCACCCCAGGCCGAGAGCAGTTGCAGTCCTCACAGCCGATCAGGGGGTGACAGCCAAAGGTCTGGGGCTCGCAGACAACACACTCCGGTTTCAGGGTGTGTGGAGGGCAGATGCACTGCCCCGTCACCTCATCACAGAGACGTGTCCCGCAGCCGCAGGCTAGAAGGGGCAGAAAGGGGCTGTGTTTGAGAGCCAGACCCAGGCAGCCCAAGGAGAGGACAAAGCGTTGGATGCAGAACTCAAGTGCCCACAGGAGCTGGGCTGCTTCATGTAAGCAGAGCCCAAATCAGCCTCAGCCCTCAAAGAGGCAAACCAGCAGGTGCTGGGAAAGCAGAACAGGAGATGGGACAACTCACGCCTGCAGTTGGGGAAGCCCCAGTAGCCGGTGGCACAGCGGGAGCACTCTCGCCCGATGACATTGGACTTGCAGGGACACTGTCCGCCGAAGGGCTCGCACTGGCTGCCCCGTGCCCCTGCCTCATGGCACCGGCAGGGCTGGGCCCCGTTGTTGTAGAAGAGGGAGAGTGAGATGGCAGAGTCACGGCAGAACCTCGATGATGTGCTGGGGCTGCAGGGGAAGGCAGGAGTCACCGTGCTGCACAGCCCAGCCTCCCACCACCCCAAATCCAGCAGGAGCTCTGGCAGCAACAGGTACTGAATTAGTGAGGGAGAGCCCTGTGATACAGAGATCCCCCAAATACCCACAGGTTCAGTCATTAGATAAGGAAAGCCTTAATCAGATCCCTCCCCTGCAGTGTAGGAAAGGAATGGGTTTGTGCTCCTTGACAGCAGAGCAGCCATGCAAAGCCAAGGGTCTCACTTGATGTAGAAGCTGTTGATGCCACAGCTGCTGATGAAATCGTAAGACTTGTCCAAGGGTTCCTCCTGCAGGTACTGAGAGCTGTAGCTCTCCTCAGGCACCACAAGGATGTAATCCTGCAAAGCAAAGACAAGCTAGGCTCCTTAGCTGAGCCACACAGATGCAGTCTGAAAATGAGCGTATTAGAAGTCCAAACGCACCCTGAACTTATCATTGTCATCCCTTGCTGGGACAGAACATAACACACAATGTGCTGAAGTACTGAACAGACCAGAGTTCATCTCCCTGTTGGGGCTGTCCATCAGGGCCCATCTAATCTAATCCTCCACGTGAGGAGTGCCCCAAACTCACTGGAGTAAAAAAAGGCAGAGTACAAGGGCAGCACTGGCTGCACTTCTGCAGAGGGGCAGGCAGTCAGAACCATTTAAACTTCTACACGAGGAGGCACCTGGGTTCCAGTTCTGTCTTTCAGACACTTATCCAAATTCTGGTCTATTTTCTAGTCCTGTTGCCTGAGGATAAGGGTTCCCTCTTCTATGATGATATCTGCCTGCACAAGCAATGCTACGCAGGTGCAAAACACTGCCGGCGCAGGTATAAGGCTTATTCTGCATCACCATAAGCTATGTATGCGAAGTAACAGCTTCACTTTCTGCCTTGTGTTGGTATCAAACCCATACAGTGAAAGATAACAGCCATATACAGATGCTGTCTCTGTGAATTCTGCCCTCAATTCTAAACCACTAAGGTTGGAGATTGCAACTCTCTAGGATAGACCAGAAACTGAGTGATGGTGGTCCAGCACGCCCTGGGTACTCCCCACAGACTCACCAGCCACAGCTGCTTGTCCTCTGGCACTCGAACAACCACAGTCAGGTCATTATCAGTAACATCCAGGATAATCTGGTCCTCAGAAACTACCAGGCTCCGGCACCCGTAGCCATGGGGGCAGAAATTGGCATTGGTCTGACCTGAAAGGACAACAAACAGATCGGGCCAATGTTTCCCTTGAGGTCCCCATCACCTCCTTCCAGTTGAGTTAGCCTTGCTTCACCCTTATCCTCTGACATGAAAAACTCCCCAAGGCTTCTGCCCAGCAGCACTGTGCCCAGATGCCTGCTCTTCTCACCTTGCCAGATGCGCCCACCATTGATGAACACTTCTACAGGGAAGGTTGGATGGTTGGGTTGGTAGTAGTGGAGGATGAAGGCGTAACGTCCCAGGGTCTGGATTCGGGTGTTAAACACAACAGCAGCCTGGTCCGAAAAAGGAAAACGAAGAGACAAAACCCCACATCAGACACCTGCACACACAGCCAGGATGTGGCTTTATTATTGCACAAATCGGTGCTATTATTGCACCCCTCTGGTGAATCAAATCCCCATGTCTCCATCCTCTTCCCTCTAATGCTGCCAACTGAGAAGCCAGCAAACCAGCCCAACCCACAGCCATGGCACTACCTGTGGTGACTGCAGGAGGATGAGCTCTGCAGTGGGGTCCACAGCTGTGGGGGGCCGAGGTGCAGGTTCCAAGGGGACCCCGGCTGGAGCCACATGAACAGCCTGAGCCAGGGGGACGTCAGGGGCGATGGGCAGAGCCTGGCCCTGCTCCAAGATGATTGACTGAGAAAGCTTCAGGAACCTTGATGGAACACAGGAGCTGCTGCAAACCAAGGAGAAAACAGCATGTGAAGGTCTCTGACAAGGAAAGAGAGAGGTTGAAATGGCTCCAAACCTGAGGGAAGCAGGGGAAAAGCTTTTGGAAACAGCCATGCTAAACCCCTGAGGGACCTGAGAGTCCTACCTGTTGGGTGAGAACGTGCCATGGACACTGATGCAATGCACCTTGGGCTCGATGAACTCCATGGTGAACTGCCCAGCAGGTATGAGGTACACCTTGTGCTGCCACATGAGAGAGAGATGCCCGGTTATATGCCAGTGTCTTGTCACTGGGAGCCTACAGCACTTTCTGTGCCCAGAAACTGACCACACTGTCATCATCCACTTCCAAACACACCACTGACCACATTCTCCACCCTGGAGTGATCATTACGTAGGCTAAGATCCAGTATCCAGCCCAGAAACCCCTTCTACAGGCTACGTACCAACTCCTGCCTCCCCTTGCAACCTGTCAACAGAGCTGCCCCTGCAGGGAGCTTACCAGGAAGAAGTCAGCCAGATCAGAGGTGAAGCGAACGGTGGCCTCGGAGGTAAGCTCGAAAGCTGCAATGCGGCTCTGGGAATCCACAGCGATCCCTCGACAAAGGAAACTATGAGACAAACACAGATTGTGAAGCCAGCCTTGAGCAGGGTCATGGCCCGTTTCTTGTCTTGCCGGTCCTATGTCCTGAAGGAAAGCCCCTGGAAACCTTTCCATGCCTTTTCTGGCAAGTCGTAAGACTTCAGTTTCCCAGGGGCACCCCGGACATTGGTTTCCTATTGCAAAGGTTGCAGACTGAAGTCAGACACTTCTACAGCAAGGGACAGGGCCTGACCTGCACCAACAGCTCCAATAAACCTGCCTGTAGGCCATTCTCTAAACCAACACCTCTACCAATGTACTTGGCTGTGAACGCAAGCAACAGGTTATCTCCTGGCAGAGGCATTGGAGGACAATGCTGGGCACAGGTACGTGCTTCCCAGGGAGGGTCAGTCACTAAAATTCATGTCCAGCTAGAATGAGTTTGGACATACACGAATCAGATGTACAACACTGAGGCATTGCTTTGTTCACGTGATAAAGCAGAAAAAGCTCCTCAGCTGGGGCAGGACTTGTCCTTGCAATGCTAGAGGAGGATCGAACCCTTTCTCCATCTGAGACGATCATACCTGTAGACACATGGGTAGAAGATGAATGTGCCTTGCTGCATGGCTAAGTGCGGCGAGCTCACAGCAATGCCCACTGTCTGCAAAGCATTGGTGTTGGCGTACTCCACCAAAAGCACATATTTCCCAGGCTGGGCAACAGGCAGGGACAGTTGGACTTCCACCTGGAGGACAGAGAGATGACTTAGTGTCCACTGCCCCACTCCTTAGAGTGAATGAGTGAAGGATGCCCGTGCTACAAACCAACCTCCTCTGCAGCTGAGGGGACAACGGGACAACTCTTACCATGGCATTGCAAGCCCTTTGTATGTGAGACACTGCTTTGGGGGGCCTTGAACAGGGCATGCAAGCACAAAAATGCGAAACTGATAGGACAACAGTTGGGGGTACATAGGTGCAAGGCCCTTGTGGTAACCAGATGTTGGAGTAGAGGGATGAGTGCTGCAGTGCCCATGCAAGGGCTGAAACAAGTGCCACTCACGTCACTGCCACTGCACGTGGCCATCTGGGGATGGGAGGGTGTGAGCTGCTCCGTGGGACACAGTCTGGGTAAGCGGTTGTCCAGCCTGCACACTGCATCCAGGCCGGACACTGCAGGGAAGCCATCCACTGACAGGTACTTGTACAGGAGGCAGCTAAAAACAGTAAGAGAGGAATTGCAAAGTATGGTTGTTAAATCATGATTTTAAGAGTCAAGAGCACCCGTGCATCCTGGGTGCCAGTAAGATTTGGGAGAGGTCCTGGGCAGAGCAACCAGATGTGCTGAGATGCTCCAAGCATTATCAGACTGTGCCCATTCAGTTTAAAAGGTCCATCAAGACATAACTCAAGTCATTATCAAGACATAATGTAGTCATGTAGGACTAGCACTGGGAATACAGCCTAGCAGAGAAGAGGGCTATGGTCTTACTGGGTGAGCTGGCCCTCCAGGGTCCATGAGAACACAGACTGCCTGTGCCATGGATGAGGAGATCTATGAATTGGCTTTCTGGGCCAGTGCAGGTTCAGCAAGCTTTATCAACAGCACAGTGCTCCACTAAGCAGTTTTACTGCAGCCAGACCCTCACAGAGTGTGAACTGTATATATTTTGTAACCTCAGTCAAGAGGAGCTGAGTAGGTCCCACACATCACAAAGACATGGAGATCCTTACTTCTGGGTGGCTTGTTCAGGGGCTGGCTGGTATGTACATGGCTCCGTGACCTTCAGCTGCAGTATTGGTGCTTCATAGTATGAGCTGGGTAGCAAAACCAGATAGTCCTAGGAGGAGATATGGGAGAGTTGGATATGTTTAGGACACTGTCTCCCAAGGAGCTGCTGAAGCCCCTGTGGTGGATGGAGGAAAGGGGCTGGTCCTTACCAGCAGCACACCCTCTGCTTCAACAACCAGAGACCACGTGTTGGGGTTGAGTACGAAGGGCTCCCCAAAGCTGTTCTGTGGGACTGTGACAAAGGCTGGCTCCGTGCTGGGAGCAAAGACAATCTGCTTGGTCTGCTCTGTACCTGCAGCGGGAGGGATGAGAGGCTGTGAAGGGACTGGGATGGAAAACCTGGGGCTGCAAATCGGAGGCTATGATCAGGGAAGCAGCTCTGTAGTGCAGTGGGAAGTTCTGGGCTCCTGCTCTTGCAGCACCGCTGTAGCAGAGGCACTACAATCCCACACTGTGCTGTAACAGGGACATCCACTCTGAATCTGCTCAGTAGCTTGATGGGAGAGAAAAAACATAAATCACTGCAATCCGTAATGGTAATCCACTGCTCTCTCAGTCTGCTCTGCTTCCCCAGTCTGCAAAGCACGGAGCACTGCATGCCAAGGAGTGTTTTGCCAGCTAGAGGAGGAAGGAACTCATCTGTGAAGAATGTGTTCTGAGACAGACAAAAAGAATCGCCCAGATATATTTTTCCTTAGGGATATTCTGACCCGGCTTTACAGGCGAGATACCTGTCTTCTGGCAAACCCTAAGCTCTGCTCCTGCCTTTCTTACCAGCCACAGGCTGTGCACTTGAGACTTAGGCATTAATTTTAACTGACAGGACGAAAGGGGTTTGAGGGCAGATCCTGCTGCTGCTGAACAGATCTGTGGCTTGGCTGACACAGTCCCACAACCTCAGGATTCATTAACTTTGGATACAATAATGATACAGCACCTAGAAGTGAACTGCCTGCCTGTCCAGCAGCCTCAGGAGCGTTCTGAAGAGCACAACTGAGTGAGTCACTGAGTATGGCTGCATGGTGAGCAAACGAGATGAAGAAGGAAGCGGGGAATGCGGCACACTGACTATCCTGGTGTGGCACATGGACATCAAGGCATAATGCAGAGGGCCAGAAGCTAAAGCAAAGGCTTGTGCTACTGCTGGGATGGGTAACCCCTCCCCATGTGTGCTAGCTCTGCGGCATGCCTGGCATCAGCTGAGGCCGAGCCCGTGCTTTCTCAGATGGGAAGCGGAGGTGAGGATGCAAGGGATGAAGAGGTTTCCCTGAACAGGCAATGGGGTGGATTTCTTGACAAGCTGAAGTGTCATATTCCTTTGAGATGATTCACGACTCAAACTGAGACTGCTTCTGGAAGTGGGGGGGGAGAAACCGGTCTGCAAATCACACACTTGGAAAAGGCTTCCCTTTCTGCAAGCCACATCTTTCAACTTATCTTCTTTCCAGGCTGCTTGGCCTTTACCAAGTGAAGCCCATTCCACCCCAGCAGAAGGTGGCTCAGCATTTCCGGAGCTGATGTGGCCTGTCAAGGAAGCTGCCCTCCCAGATCCCAATGCTGGTCTGTGTCTGTCAGTTTGCCTTTAGCACTAGAAAGATCCAGTGCTGCTTCTGAGCAAGGAAGGAAGCCCATTAGAAGGCAAATCAGCTCTGCTGCTGGAGAGGGCAGATTAAACACTTCTTGAGCTTCTCTTGTCCTTCTGCTGGGTAATGTAACTGGCCACAAAAATAATGATATTTTTCCTCTCAAAAGAAGGTAGAAAAACAATATCTTGGCATTTCAAACCCTGAGTATCACATCAAAGGCAAAACACCTTCTGTGTCAGCTCAAGACAGGAGAAAACTTCACACACTGCTAAGTTAGGCAGCTGGTGTTGACAGCCTTGTGCTGCGCCTGTATGATCTGGAGGTAAAGCTTCAGCAGAATGATGCGGCTGTAGCATCAGAAGCAGCAAAATCCATCTGCCAGCCACCCACTAGGGCACTTGCATGGCCTCAGGTCCATCCCCATGCAGTCTTGCTCATATTGACCCCTGGAATATTTGTTCAGGTCTCTCGGCTTCTTCAGCCATTTTTTGGTGGCTCTTCTTCTCCAGCAGCTCATTGCTGATGAGAAGACACTGCACCAGAGTGCAATGCCTGTATAACATATGCAATTCCATGCCACTTCCAAACCCCAGTCTATGAGTGAAGCCAGCAGCCTGGTTTGGGAGCAGGGCAGGCAAGGGCAGGACTGCCACCTGAGGGCACCTATGAAATAAAACCATATCCAGCTGCCAAAGTTTGGATCCAGTTCCCAGCACTTGGCCTGTTCTGGTTTTGTGGAAACTCAGCTCAGTTCTGCACTGGGGTGACCTTGTCCTGTGCTGGGAAGGTTGTACGGAATCATACAATGGCCTTATCTCCCACCAGCCTGGCTGGTAACTCCTCAGTGCTGCTGCTCTGTTAAATAAAGGGGGCTGCAAACTCAAATCAGCCTCTCGCTTGGAAGGGCAGGACTAATGGGTAAAGCCACATGGAAGCGTCTTCCAGAAAGGATGATGCAGAAGGCTGCCTGGGATGGGGAGGAGGTGGCGACGGTGCAGGGGAGCAGAGCAGTCTGGGATCCTTACCTCTCCTTCGTGGCTGATAAGCTGTAATTTTGCCATACACAGTGGCCCCTCCTGAATTAATATACCTCAGGATGACATGGAACAGATAGAGCTCTGCCTCCTTCACGTCTACAGTGACTCTGATCTTATTCTGCAAAAAGCAAAAAAGCACATGGGGCACATGTCACTGGGGGGCCAGCTCCTGCCTGCGGGACAGCCTCACCCGCCTGCCTACCTGCCTGCCTGCCTGCCTCTCTTCCCCCTCCCTTTCATCCCATGGCACAGCTCTGGCCGGCCACGAGACAGGGCACACTTGGGATGGGCACACCTGGGACGGGCAAACCTGGGGGCAGGAGAAGGGGCAAAGGAGCGGTGTCGCAGCATGGGATGCTCTGAGTTAGTCTAGAAGTGAAAAACGCACTTACAGTTGCCACAAACATTAAACTTTCCTTCCTCAACGACCGAGACCCTCCCTTCCACACTGGCGGGCCCCCGGCTGACGTAGCGGAAGACGAGGCGGAAGAGGTCTGGGGAGGTCACATTGAGAGTCAGCACTACCTTGGGCTGGTGGGAGAGAGAAAGGGGAGAGAAGCAGAGCACACCTTCAATTACCTCCACCGCCCGCAGCTACCAGCGCAAGCGCAGCCACTCGGCTCATTGCTCCCAAAGCAACATGCCACAGTGCGAGCAGAGGACAAGCACGCCGGCCCTGCTACATAGGCATGGCATGGGCACCTCGTGATGCTGTCCCTTTTGGGACCAACCAAAGGGAGCAGCCTGTCTGTAGGAAAGGGGTGGAAAGGCTCTGACCACATCTGGAAGATGCTGTGGCACAGCAGGGTGGCTCGGCTGTCCCTAGGCACACCAGAGGAAAGGTGCTCAAGAAGTTCTTGCTGTTGGTATCAGCATGTTACTCTCATGGGCTTGGTGTGCTGTAACCAGCAGGTACCCAATGCTGAAGTACCTGCTGTTGTTGCTGATGGAGCTTTGCCCTGATGCTGAGAGGAGTTCCTTACCCTTGGGACCCTGCAATGCTAATGAGTAGTGGTGCTAACTGATGGTTGTATCAGCCCTCCACATGCCTGGACACTGCTTAGCAAGACCCCGGTTAAGGAGGTGCTTATGTCCAAACTGTTTCAAAGAGATCGAAGCATCTGCTTAAAGACCCTCCTGCTTAGAGGGCAAAGCTGGGGTCTGCCAGGGAGATGTGTTCAAAGCTCCAGTTACACATCTTCCTACTGGAGAGCAAATTGGAAGGATCTTGCAGAGGGCAAACCGTAAGTGAGACCTCCCCACAAAAGGCCATGTGCTAGCCCTTCTCACCAAGGCCTATTTCTATCTGAAACCAACACTGGATGCAAACCAAAAGCCATAGACTTGAGCATGAGCTCCATCCTTAAGCTTTAAGGCTGTGGCTTTCTCAAGGTAGCCTACAAGGAGTTTGTTCCTTAGCTCCTACCTACAAATTCAACAGGAAACGGCTCATGCGTTTGGCCCCTGCTATCTTACCTAAGCATGAAGGAGCGAAGAAAACTGAAAGTACATGCACCAGAACACGGAGCACCTTATGTGGGACAAGACTCAGAGAATTACTGCCCTGCATTCCCCATCCCCAGACACACACAGGCGACACCTCCGCAGGGGCCATGCAGAAGAATCCACCGAGGAGAATAAAGGGTCAACAGATGAAATAGCTTCACTTCTGGGGCTTAAACAACTCTAGATTAGTGTAAATCACGGTTACAGCTAACAGCAAGAGCAGAGGCAGAACGGTAACAAGAGCTCCAAGCCGAACACGGCAGCTAAGGAGGAGCTGATTTATTTTTGGAGAGGGGAGAAAAGGTTTAAGCAGAGAGCCACAGGAGAGCAGAGTCAGATGAAAGAGCCCCAAGGAAACCCAAAGACAGTGTTTATAGACATCCCTGTAAGTAATCACCAAGCTACAACCTTTGAAAGGATTAGGATGTCAGGGGATTCCCAGTTTAGGACGTTTCTCCTCATCAGTCTATGTCATTCCCAGCACTACAAGAAATATCTGTGCGAACAGGCTATATATACACTGAGCTGTTTATGTTGACCACCGAGTGACTTTGGGGGTCTGAGAAGCACTTGGGGTGAAATACGTGTGCCAAAAGCATGTCAATCCACTGGCCACATCCTCCCGATGGGGAGCCGGGCTGGGACGGTGACACCAGGCGTACCTGGATGGAGGACATCTGGGCATATCCTCGCCAGCTGAAGCCCTCAAACTCCAGGGGGTTGTAGCCGAAGCGCACAGCCCGGCCAGCCGGAGTGGTGCCTTCCTCCAGCTCGTACTTCAAGTGGTGAAGGTCAGGGAAATAATGGTCCCGTGCGGGTCTGGGGAAGAGAAGGAGCACCATTACCTGCTGAGCTACCTGGAGGGACAGCCAAGAGGACGCCTCTGCGGCTGACGTTGTCCCCATCCCTGTGGTGGCAGATTGTCCCCACGGGGACGAATGGGAGGCAGAACACCCCACGGTGCATCTCCTGCCAGCAGCTTACTGGGTGCAGGTGGGGCCATGTGTGCCCTGGCGGCAGCGACAGGCTCCGCTCCGCTCCTCGCAGGATGGCCCCAGGGACCCACCGACGTCGCAGCGGCAGCCTGCGGGCAGGAAGCGGCTGTTGACATTCCCCATGCACTAACGAGCTCCTGGTCACTCATCAAAGGTGAGCCCGCCACCGCTATTTTTACTCCATTGTATCCGTTTTCATACTGGCCCCGGCCCCACTTGGATCAGGTCCTCTTCCACCTCAGCGCCGAGCTATTTCCAGGCAGCTGATGGAGGAACGAGGTCTGCAAACCCTCATGGCTTGTTCCCTCTTCCAAGCCCTGCCAAGACAGCAAGGGCTGGCTGAGAGTGGCCGGATCTCCTCTTTTCCCTCTTCCCATGGGCAGCCAACCCCTCAGGTCCATGCTCACCTGCTCCCAACAGGAGCAATGGGAACAGCTGGAATGACACTGCCATGTTAAAACACACCAGTTCTTAGCACTTAACGGATGCCTTTCCTGGCCTTTCATTCCCCAGTCTCACAGACCTGTGTCTGATGGTGCCAAAAGCATGAAGTCACGTCTCCAGCTTCACAGCAAGACCCAGCCCCTGCTCTGGGCTATGGTACCATCAAAAGCAAGAGGTGGGTGGGACACCTCCTGCCCCTTCTCTCCAAGGCCAACAGTCAGAGCATGCTTGGGCGAACAGTCAAGGCAAACACGCAGAGCTGCTTGCTCCAGGGTCAGCTCTTACGCCGTTCCATTCACTGACACATCATGAAAGGGGCTCACCTTGGCAGCCAAAGTAATTTGCATTCTCCATGTTGAAGTAGCCGTCTTTGCAGGTCGAGCAGAACTGGCCACAGACGTTTGGCTTGCAGAAACACTGACCATCACCCTAGGAGGGAAGCAGGCATGGAAGCTCATTCCTTCCAGTCACATCTAAGCCATCTCTCAGTTATTTGGATCCTCGTCTGAGACACTGGAGAAGCATTTTGAGTTTCATGCTCTACATGGCTTCCTGTGTGTGGGTGGCCACAAAGATTACCCAACAATGCAGGCAAACAAAAGTCCAAGCATCCTGGGCCAGACCCAGAAATATTTAGGTGCCTAATTTATGACAGGTCTTAAATCTTATGTTCTCATGCAAGCCCAGACTGTGGTGTAACCTCTGCTTCGGATAGGCTTGAGAGAGATGGAGCTGAAACACTCCCAACACAGCACATGCTCGGAAGCAGAGAGGAGCAAACCCACCTGCTGACACTCTGCAATTCCACTGATGGTGCCCCTGGTCTCACACTTGCAGCCTGGAAAGGGAGAGGTGAACAAGAAAGCCATAAGATTGATCAGAAGAAGCCTGGTGGAGGACAGTACCCACCACACCAGAGGATACTGGCCGGGTAAGTGGAGCTGGGAACTGGTCAAGTAGAGGGTTGTGCTGCACAAGGGCTTGTGTTTAATTCTGGACACCTACTGTTGAGGACACTAGTACTAAAACCTCTTGTCTTTTCTGCACATTTGGCCATAGAAAATGAAGTCTGCAGGGAGGGCTGAGAATGGCACAACTCGTTGCATGACTCCTGTGTTCCATCCCAAGCAAAAAGCTCCAGGCTCCAGCCCTTCCCTGCTCCACCTGGGGGTTACCCAGACCACCCCAGCTTTGACATCACTTCAGGGTTAAGACAGAAGGAAAGGCATCCCTCCCATCCGGCAGTGATGGCCCCCACTGGCTAGGGTTTGGGTCTTGCACCATTACAACACAGAAGGGACTTTTTGGGGCTGTGCAAATGCCATTTCCTTACTGAGGCAGCCGTAGGGGTTCTCTGGAGTCAGGTTCCAGTATAAGGGCTTGCATCTGTCACAAGCTGGCCCTTCAACGTATGCCCGACATGCACAGGAGCCCTGGGGAAAGGGATGGGGAGAAAAGAGCAGGTGAGAATTTGCAGCACGGTGCCTGAACATGATGTCAGATACTATGGTGTGGGTAATAGCTGCTTTTGGGATTAGCTTAAGGAAGAATATGACCCAAAGTGAGAATAAGGGGATTACATAGAAATGACCTGCAGGGTTTGGTGGGTTCATTTGATACTCACCGGAGTCAGCAAGGGATCTGCAGTCACTAAGCCTGCTGGGTTACAGGAGCCCACTGGAAGACAGACATAAGGGGTTTATAGAAAGCTCACCCCCTGGCTGTTCTTAAAAGGGGTTATTTCTTCCCTTGCAAAACTCTAGGAGGATGATAAGCCCATTTACCAGCACCACACCACTATGTCCCAAACCACTGGAGTCACATCCCATGAGAACCATAGAATAAACCAGGTTGGAAAAGGCCTTTAAGACCATCGAGTCCAATCTTTACCCCAGGACTGCCAAGGCCACCACTAACCCATGTCACTAAGGGCCTCATTGCTTCCCAAGATGGTGAATCCACCGCTTCCCTGGGCACTTCCAATGGTCCCAATGTCTGAGCATCCTCCCAGTGAAGAAATTGCTCCTAACATCCAGTTTACACCTCCCCTGGTGCACCTTGAGGCCGTTACCTTCACAGTGTGGAAATCCATAGGCGCCCGGCAGGCAGCTATCACAGCGCAGCCCCATCACCCTGGGCCGGCAGCTGCACTGCCCGGTGTCCTGGTCGCAGGTGCTGTGCAGGGAACCCTCCTGGGAGCACTGGCAAGCTATAGGAGAGGGGACAGCAAGTGCTGGAGCAGCAGGGTACAGGGGCTCCTGCATTCAAGGCTTCCCACCAGCAACCTCTTTTGTCTGCCTGACCTTCATCCCCAACAAAGCAGCCAGCAATATGGGTTATAAATAACATGCACACTCATTCTTTGCTTTTGGTTGAAAACACCCCATTTTTTAAAGAACAATAGAAGCTGCAATATTTATCGCACCTATTTTTACATACGTTCATGTGTAATTCTGGATGTGGGGAGAAGTTTTTTGGCTAAGGAAAAGGAGAAGGTGTGATTTCATCCCCTAAAGGTCAGTGACCAGTGACACATCAGTCCATTTGCATCCAAACACCCATATGGTCTGCCCTGAGGATGTTGCATGTGGGCAGCAGCCGCCAGGGGCAAGGACAGGCAATGGCTCTGCCGCTTCCTGCATGACTTATCTGCTACGAATGCAGTCGAGATCCTGCTGCCCTATCACATGAAAGGTCAGCGAGCTGCCAGGGAGCTGCCTGTGCCCTCCTTACCCAGCCAGGACTCCTCAAATCCCTGCCAAAGGGGCTGGTTTAGGCTGACACCCCCAGACTGGCTAACAGCAAAACACTGTTGTAAACCAACAGATTAGAAAGCAGCCAGGTTCTCTTCTTTCCTTGCTGCGACTCCTCTACAGCTCTGCAATCTGGACAGTGCTTTATGAGACAAAAAAAACCAAACCCAGAAGTGAGGACTAACTCCTGTGAGACCACTTCATCTCTGCCTCCAGCCTCTTCAAAGGCATATCGCCGGCATCAGCATTTGTGAGCAGCCCTCTGCCAGCTGGCTGCAGCTCAGGCGTCCACATTTAGTATGGTGCAAGAGGCGATGATGATGCTCTTTTGTTGCTTCAGGGAAACTGTATCACAGATGATTTTTTAATGAGTGCTAAATTCTTGCTGGGAGACATATGAGTCCATCTGGCTTCCAGTCGGACTGCCGGCAGGGAGGGAGATGGGGACACTGCTGGGAGGGCTATGCAGAGTGTCTGGGGCCGCAGGCACCTGCCATAGGCATTGCTCAGCCCTGGTACCAGCAGCTCTGCAATGCGGTGCTCATGGAAGTGGATAGAATCATAGGATCAGGGAACTGTTTAGGTTGGAAAAGACCTTTAAGATTATGAAGTACAAATGTGAACACAGCACTGCTAAGGCCACCACTAAACCATGTCCCTACGTGCCACATTTACGTGTCTTTTAAATACCTCAAGTATATTTACATATACTCCACCACTTTCCCTTGTCCAGTGCTTGACAGCCTTTTTGGTGAACAAATCCTTCTAATATCTAACCCAAACCTTCCCAGGAGGCTGGCTATGGAAAGGAAAGCCATTACAAAGCCTGCAGCAGCAGCTAGTCCCTTCCCTCCCATGAGATCCGATGGTGGCTACTCACGTGTGCAGCTAGGGTACCCATAGAAGCCCAGGGCACACTGGCTGCAGGTATGTCCTGCGAAGTTCATGTGGCATCGGCACTGGCCAGCAGGGCTGCAGTTGTTGTCCACAGCACCCCGGGAATCGCAGGAGCAAGCTGTAAGAGCAGGGATATCAACAGCTTGATGACTCGTGGCCAACCACCGCTGGTCTGAATCATCATTCAGCCCCACTGGAATTAGCCATTTCCATCAGAACTAGATTAATTCCTTAATCCCCTGGAAAGACAGGCAGCATTTTCAGCTGGAGTCACGGCTACACCAGGAAAACACCACTGAGGGCTTTTTATAGCCCATACAACATTCCCCAACAGTTTAGTAGGTTAATGCTAAGAAGACAAAATAAGGGATAAGCTGAGACAGCAGGGTTGTGATGAGGAAGCATGACTGATAAAAACTGCTTTGTCTTCCAGGCTCGGGCACAATCCATGACCTCCAAAACAAGCCTGCCAAGTTCACAGCACAAACCACACACGTTTTGATTTTGGGATACACTAAAAACTTGCAAAAGCAGGCATGTTCCTCAGCAGGTGGCTGAAGATTAATGCCCTTACCATAGCAGTGAGGGTAGGAGTGGTACCCAGGGCTGCACTGCTCACACCGTGGCCCTGCAAACTCGGCTCTGCAGAAGCACTTCCCATCGGAGTCACAGCCTCCTGGCAGCGTCCCGACAGCACTGCAGCCACATACTGCAACAGACAGAAACCGTGTGCTTGGTGCTGGGAGCACAGGACAAAGCTCATGGCAATATGATTTCCTTCCCGAGGTTCCTAGATGGGCATTTAGGTGGTGCTCTAAGTGCTCAAACTCGATCTTTACCCATTGCTATATCCTCTAAAGCACCCACAAAACCACCTTTCAGTCCTTCAGAACCCTGCCACGAGACTCTGGGTTTGGGGATGCCCACCCAGGCCCATGGCTGACAGATACTCACGCTGGCACAGAGGGTAGCTGAAGTAGCCGGGAGCACACTGGTTACACAAATGCCCTTCAAATCCCGTTCGACACAGGCACTGCCCTGTCTCACTGTCGCAGATGCCATCGTACTGCCCAGGGCCGGAGCACTGGCAGGCTGGAAAGCAACAGGGGCACTAATAAATAAGCAGCTTCTTCATCTTTCCCCCTCCCTAAGAAAGGAACCAGAGTGCCCATTCCTTTGGGGTGGAAATGCAATCATTGGAGAAACCACGGGGGACACAGCTGATAGCAAGTGTGCCTGGCCCATAGCTTATATCACGGGGAATTTCTCAAGAGCCCCACAGGCTGGGCAGATGCTGGAGGGTCAGGGAGGGTGGAAAAGACAGAAGTCATGGGAACTTATCACTTGGAAGCGGGGCTGGAGAATTGCACTGTGAGCAGAGGAGAGGGAGAGGCACGCTCCTCCCCAGCAGGGAGGCAGCAGGGCGAGCCTGGGGCTGCTAACCCTGAGTCACTCACGCTGGCAGCCGGGTCCGTAGTGGCCTGGGGAGCACTGATCACACTGTGCTCCCTGGAAGTTGGGTTTGCACACACACATCCCCACCCGAGGGTCTTTGCGACACGCGTTGCCTTCGGTCCCACCGGCATAGCAATCACAGTCTGGAGTGGGGACACACACAAGAAGCATCACACAGAGCTGTCAGTCAATCTCTGCTGCTGGGCAGATGACACAGAAGGACAGGGGAGGCATGAGAGGCAACGGTTCAAGCATTTGCCTCCTATAACCTTCCTACCAGATGCAAATGTTCGAACCAAACCCTGCTCAGGTGATGAGCACACCAGGCTCACGGGGTTGCAGGGCACTTGGGAGACCTCAGCCAGAGAGCTGATCCAGTGCAGCACTGCCCAAGAGCTGTGCAGAACAACCAGGGCCTTCAGAGGCCAGGGTAGGGTTAGGGCTTTCTCTGGTCACTCCATGCTCAGCTGCACCTGAGACCTTCCCAATAGCAGGGTAAGTGGGTGCTGCAGGCAAGCAGTGCTGAGGCCAGCAGCAGAGGTGGGAGAGGGAAGGGCAAAAATCATCCAAGAACCAGAGGAAGGGGAGGTGGGGAAATGAGAAAGGAAGTGAGACATTGCAGCTCAGGAAAGAGAGAACTGTCTGGAAGATAGAGTTTAAAATATCAGAGGAAGGAAAAGGTTATCTGGAGCGCACTGGGGAGCATGAGACAGGAGGATTTGGTGGGAAAAGAGATAAAAAGGCTCAAGGGAGAGGAACTGAGACAAGTGAGGATATGAGAGGAGGGAGGTGGAGGGGAGCAGGGATGGGAGCATGGGTGAGCTTTCGAAACAGAGAAAGCAACACAGCAAGCAGCTCTTAGCAGAGGGGCCATCAGCATGGACCCACCACAAGGAAAACACAGGGCAAGCAAGAAGGACAGGTTTGTATGTGGACCCAAAGGCTGAGATTTGGGAGAACTCAGCTCAGGTTCCTGCTCAACCACAGGCCCTCTGTGATCTTAGGGGATGCTCCTTTACAGGGAGGACAGAAGGGACATGCCCATCAGCTGCATTCTCTCTCAAAACCACTCTATGTCTGGGCTGTTTCTTACAACAGAAGTGCCCTGTAAGCTGAAGACCTGATCTTGCATTGGATGGTGAGCTATAACAGAAACGATAGGATGGTGGCTGAGAAAATCAAGGAAAATTGCACTGCTTACTTATTATCTGTCCTGCAGGAAGCACTTGTTCTCCAGTATCATTGTGAGTGAAAGCTGGAATGGCTGCATAGAGAAAGAGACATTGCACAGGTCATCACACACGCTCAAAGAAATCCTGTCAGGATATCAAGGGGTTGACAGTCCCAAAGCTGAACAGGCTGAACGCAGACATGGAACAAAGTGCAGATATCCCACTAAACAAAGACCCATTACAGCCGTTCTTAACCTGGGCTCTGGAAAGATGACTTTCCCAGAGATGAGACCCCAGCCAAATGGGAAGCTCTGTTGACTCCAGAGAGCTTGGTTCAGCCCTGCTCAGCTCTGGTCCAGTTTCACCCAAGCCAAACTTTGACTTATCCTCACCTGCAAGAACCCTTCCTGGGAACTGCCACATGGAGTGAGGCAAAGGCACCTGAAGAGCAGCTCCAAACGGAGCTGTTAGCTCTTCCAGCACCCACCGTGTCTATGGGGTCCCAAACCTGACCCCAGCCCCACAGCCCCCACTTACGGTAGCAGTGGGGGAAGTCGAGGTATCCCTCGGCGCAGGCATCGCAGTGCTCCCCGGTGTAATTTGGTTTGCAGTAACAGCGGCCAGTGAGGTCCTCACAGGTACCATCAGTGAAGTCAGACTCGCAGTTACACCCTGCAGGGGGGCACAAGCCAGCAGTGGTTGTCACTGAGACCCTCGCTAGCCAAGAGCACCACAGAAGCATCACCACAACACAGAGACTCTGGAAGAGATCCCCCCATCTGCTGCAAATACTCTCCAAAACTAAAGAGAGATTGGGTCTGGTTTAGAGGAACTGTGCTTGTCCCACTGTGAGGTCCCAAGTAAAGCAGCACAGTCCCTACTGGATTCTCCTGGAGATCCCAAATGCCCAAGAGAGGTGGTGGTGGTAACAGTGCAAAAGAGCTGATGTATGACAGCCCCCAGATTGAGCTGGGCTCCTCAGCAAGGATATAACCCACTGCTGTCTAGAAATCCCTCCCTTCAGGCATGCAGACAAATGGTCTGCAATTGTCAGCTGAAAGAATACAGAGATGACAGCTAAGACTCCATTTCCCTCTGGGAACAGCAAGGGGGACAACACGTTTTTAGCTCATTCCAGACTTAAAACACGCCACCACTTCTGATTACACAGAGACTGCAGGCACGCATACTGCCTGTATGCACACATACATTTCCAAGGGCAGCACCAGCTGCAGCAGGAACCACCCATGCGGCCACATCATGGTGCCACATCCACTATACCCAAAAAATCTCCCAGCCCAAGCCTGCAGACCACCCTCTCCAGCACCGCCAAGTCCAGGAGAGTATCTATGACCTGCAGAGGAGATCACACTCACGATAGCAAATGTATGGGGAGTCGATGGGGTGGTCAGGGGACCGATAGTATCCTGGGATGCACCTCTCGCAGTTAATGCCAGTGGTGTGATGCTGAAAAACAGTGGGTTAGGGGGAACATCAGTTCCTCTACCTGCAGGATTGATGTTCATCTGCAAGATTTATGAGCAGCTTCAGGGTCAGAGGAAGCAGCTCGGGACTGTCAGCACACAGAAGACCTAAATCTGCTCAGAATTCCACATACATCAGTTTGAAAACAAAGCATTTCCTTCAAACTGAATCCTCCTATAAACACAGTATGAATTTCAGGTTCATACTGACCTTGAGCCCATTCTACTTGCTTCAGATGGTAAAATGCCCTGCCTACTTTGTGCTAAGAGGATGGGAGCAATCTGTTTCCTCCCAGCAAGAAAATACAGCTAGAAGTTTCATACTGTGACATGAATTACCCAGCTCACAGTCACCCTGGGAGCAGAAGAGCACTCTCCCCACTTCCATTGGGAACTTCAGGAACTGAGGAGACTGCTGTTTTGGTGGTCAGAGAGGTGGCAGCACCCAAGCACTGCAAACCACGCAGGGACTTCACAAGGTGCTCAGCACCAATCTGTCCCTCCCAGTGCAGATCTAACCCTAAAGCATTAAAGGTAATGATGCTACCCTGGGGACAGCTAGGAGCCCAAGTGCTGTTTTCATTACTGGTGCACACTCCTTTAACCTATAGTTGAGACTAAATTTCTAGGTAAGGGGGTGTATGAGTGAGGCACTGGAATGGGTTGCCCAGGGAAGTTGTGAATGCTCCATTGCTGGCGGTGTTGAAAGCCAGGTTGGACACAGCCTTGGGTGGCATGGTTTAGTGGGAGGTGTCCCTGCCCATGCAGGGGGGTTGGAACTAAATGATCTTAAGGTCCTTTCCAACCCTAACTATTCTATGATCCTATGAGGGGCTGGTGGAGCTGCCAGCAACAGCTCTTCAGGCTTACCTGACAGTCAATGCAAACACCTCCCCCTTCAAACTTGTCTTCATGACTTTTACTGGCTTTGTGGCGATCCACCTCCGGGTCGTAGTAGCAGTCATAGGCATGGCCATTGCAATTGCAAGCTGAAAATACAGACAGACGTTAGCTAAGCCACCATGGAGACCCTTCAGTCATCAGCTGCATCTTCAGATAAGAACCCTTTCTTGTGGGTTTGACTTTGGATGGGTTGCTTTTCAATGAGGAAAGGTGCTTGAACGCATCTGGGTGGTTACATGAAGCACCCAAGCTCCCAGAAGTGCTCCAGTTCAAGACCACAGAAGCAGTAACTCTCTCTCAAAGCCCAGTGTGCACCGGAAGAACGCAGCAGGCACAAAATCAGAAGTAAAGTATGTGCAGGCGTGTATAGACGAGAAATAAATTACCCAACTATGGGGCCTCAAGTAGTCTGGCTTAGAGGGCAGCATTCTTCTTTCATCCCACCCAGGATAGAGGTGAGCACCCAGAGAGGGTGCTCTTTAGAAACCCACAAGACTGAGATCCAGCTGTCCTTTGCTGCCCTGAGTTTATAAGAGACTGTCTGAGGTAACCATGCTCCACGCTCTGCATTCCCAGTGCGGCATAAATTCCACTGTCGGCATTTACCAAAGGTTTCTCTGGACAAATAAAGACATCCTGTGTGTAAACACATCCAAATGTAATTCATCTTGGAGAAGGAATTGAGCAACGAGCCTTGCCTGCGTGAACCCTTGGACACGGGGGAGGAACAGGAACAGAAGCAGAATCAAAGTCCCATTAGACCTAATGGGCCTCCCTGTGCGAGCCTCGACCGAGCACAACTAACCACCGTGCGAAGTGTTCTCCCTTCCAGTGCCACTGACCTCCACTTCCCGCAACGCCCCACACACAAACCCCATCACTGCAGTGAACAGCTTCTCTGCATGCACCAAGGGGCCGGTGCAGTGCAGGCCAAGCTGTGCCTTGCGAAGCAGCCGGGAAGGAAGGAAAACCCCATTCCAACTCACGCTGGCATTCATTCGCGCTGTCGGCAGTGGCAGGCTTCCATGGGAACTGGTTGAAGCCGGGGCAGCAGTGATCGCAGGACCCACCGCAGGTGTTGTGCTGGCAGTCACACTGCAGCCTGTAAGGGAGAGGAATGTGGTACAGCCGAGCCCGTGGCCATGACAGAGATCAAATGAGGGAGGTCTGTTAATCCAAATAGTCTAAAAAGAGCCTTCTAAGACTTTTTGCAACGTTTGAGTTGCTGATTTGTATCTTTTCTAAGCCAAACTTTGCTCCTCCAGTGTCATTTTCTCCCTTCCTTCTCCAGCATCACTCTCATTTTCTTCACAGGGAGACAAGGATTAGATTAAAATCAGTGTGCCACTGCCTAGCCAGACAATAACATGTGAAATAGCTGGATGTAGCAGCCTGAGCTGAAGTCAGCTACTTGGAGGGAGTAGCATGATGTGCAAAGATGTCTCTACACTGTGCATGGGTAATGAGTAAGGAATAAATGGTAGCCCAGAGCTGGAGAGGGATGGGGCCTCGTGGGTCCCATCTGTTCCTCCAGGAATACCTGTGCTTGAGAGAGGAAGGCCATGAAACTTGGATGAAGCCCTTTAGCAGATGCTGGCCCCATGCTCTCTGTGCAATGCACCTCCTGCTCTGCCCAGCTGGCACAGGCTGGGCTGTGCTGGGTAAACAGGAGGCTCCGGAGGCACCAGACAAGAAATCTCAGCCCCAGACTGATGGATCTTGTCCCTGCTCAACCGCAACGGTGATTCATTAACGTCAGTGACATCACCTCCAAAACTTCCACTTAGCAAAAGGCGATTCCCATCCAACACAAACGCTTTCTGTTGTATTAGACTTATGGATAATACAGCATGTTCCAGCTTTTATCTGTTATTACTCATTTCCCCTCAGGGCCGGGCTGCCACTCCCATCCCTCCCTCCTCCAAAGCTTTTCCATTCAAAAGCTGTGTTTAAAAATAAATGTAACTTCTTAAAACATTAGGAACAAATGCAGCTGTCATTGTGGGTGAGATGCAGGAGCGCAGACACGCTCCACCAAGGCTGCAGTGAGCTGAGTGCTTTCTACCTCCACGTGTTTTTAAGATGTGGGACCTGCAAGGGTATGTACAGTGGATAGCCAGAGCATGGGAGGAGTGAACTCATTAAAATGAAGTATGGGATGATCTGAAAACTTGGGGCAACACTCAGCATGTTTGATTCAGCCGTATACATATGAGTGGAGAAAGATGGTCACTGAGTCGGGCAATGCTGCTGAGCAGCATTAACCTCCCTGGCTGGAGGACGTGGCTCCAGTCACACACCCCGGCTCTTTAATGCACAAGATGTTTGAAGGCACTGGTTCAGTTCCCAGAATGCAAAAAGATGGCACTCAGTGATGCCCACTTCAGATGGAGGAGGAACTATTTATTTAGTCTCTGGTGTCCAGAGTTAGTAACGACCTCTCAGAGAGCTCATCTATCATAGCAACCTTACAGCACCTTGTGTAGAGTCTGTGCTGAGGGTGAATGATGCACAAATGCGTATAAGCCACAATATTTACATGTTTCATTGATTGAATATACACAGGGAAGAAGAGGGAGCGGCTGTGTTCACATAGCACATATTTCCTGGTCATCCTGCCATAAAAAATAAAACCACAATCTTCCCACTGGAATTGATGCTCAGTAACAGACTAAGAACGGTTTCCAACAAGCAGCTGAGTCAAACTGAGAGCAGCACACAAGCGCTGCATCTGCAGGACCAGGACATCTGAGTAGTGCAACCAAGAAAAACCATCCCCTTCCTCTGAGTGCTTCTCACTGTACTGAGGGAAAATCACCTGCAAAAGTGATTCACAGATCCACCAGCACACATGGAGTTTTCCCCTTCCATAATGGGCAACGCTCAGGAGGCAGCTATGGGAAAGTATCCTTGACCTCCTGCAGATCTGCTTCTGACCAGCCAGGCTGCTGCTGTATTGCTAGTTACCTTCAGCATCAGGCACAGAAGCACCAGATGGACTTTATGGTTGTCTTCTCTTTTGTGCCACCGGTGATGGGGCAGTGAACCCACAGAGAGAGTCACTCTTATGAGGCAGAAGCAGAGCCCTTGCAGGGCTCTCCTGAGCTCACATCAGCCATATGTTAACACATGGCTCCTGTCTGGGCTCTGTCTGCAACGTGCCAGGTCCCCACTGATGCTTTTCTCACTGCTCATGGACTTTGCCAGGAGAAAGGTTTATGCCTGACCCTCTGGTGTTCACCTTTAACCAGGACAATATCCTTTAATGCAGCCCATTTGATTCTGGGGTGAAGAGAGACAGTTGCAACAAATGCAAATACCCCTGGGGAGGCTGTACCTGCCCACACACTGAGACCCGTGCACACACACATGCAGGGATCAGATGTGTTACCAGCTTAACAGAGTTGGATGTGCAGCCTCTGCAACTTGGCACTTCAGAGAAGCTTTCCAAAGCTGGGTAAACATTATCATTTATGGCCAGGAAGTCAGCTCACAAACATGCTCCATCACGTCCTAAAGCCTTTGCCAAGATTTCTAGCTCACCTCACCTCTATCAAAGTGCTCATCCTGCCTTTTTGGGCAACAGGCACAAGAAACACAAGCATATACAGAAGAGAGAAGTTAAAGTGAGAGGCAGAGACCTCCCAGACAGGCTGAGGCATAACTGGGATTTTTAACAGTGCCGGGCCAGTTCACATTCCTCGTCTCCCTCTATTTGCATTTTCTTGCCCTGCTGCTGTCACACATCAGTGTCTGAAGAGGCAGGACATGTGCAGAGGGACACAGCACACTCCTACTCAGATGGGTTGCACAGGTTTGTGAAGAAAAGACGTTTCTGACAGCTGGGACTCATGATAAGGAGGGACAGCGCATCTGAGCCCAAACTGCCTTTGCAGTGCCTCTTGCCATGCAGTGTTATGGCAGGTATCACCATGCCGGCCCTGGGCTACCTGAGGGCAGGAGGGGTGGGATGGCTGCCCAGCAGTGCCCACTTCAGTGGGAAGGCTGCACACAGCTGCTGCTGGAGCCTTGGAGAATGGCAGCGTTTCACCAATTACTCATTTTCTCAACTGAAAGTATTGTATTTCTGCTGACTCCTCCGTGCTCCTGGGCTTGCTAACAGGGTACAGCAATGCCAAGAGTTCTGTTCAGCCAGTATCTTTGTCCTCATGTATCCCAAAGGGCTTTACAGATGTTCGGTGCTGACTGTACAAAGCACCCAAGTAGGAAATGCTTTCTCCTCCTGGCAAGCACAATCTGCTCTAGGTGAAATGCAGCAGCTGCTTATGAACATGTGCTGCAACATTAGAGCATGGTTTGTGGCCAAGGGTGAAGATGCCAAATACATCCCGATGAGAGTGGAGGAGGAGAATTTGGGGAGGCAGAGACAGTTGTCAGGAGAAGTGGCACTGAACAAAGATTCCCAACACAACTCCTTCAATTCCCCCTCCCTTCTTGGAGAGTCCCAAGCCAACAATACACCAGAGATGTTAAAGAATCACTTAGCACCATTAAGTGCTTTTGCCTTAGGACACCGATGCTGTGTCCAGCAGCACCAAAGGCTAAAACAAAACCAAGGAACTGCGCATTCACATACTTATGAACCCCCCTTTGTCAGAGTTTGGCTTACTAAGGCAGGCTTGCTTACCAATACATCTTTGTTTTAGTATTTAGCAGCTTTAACCTTGGCTGGGACTCAGTGGAATTTTACTTTAGAAGATCCAAAAGCTCTACATGATCCTGATGAGAAAGAAATATAAGCTTCCTTCGTCCAGCTGAATCTACCCATCCCTTTCACAAAGGCAATATTCAGGCTGCAAACACATGGCTAAGAAGCAAACTTTCATGGTCTGAAGCAGCTCTTTGCATTTCAAGTTGCCAAGGCAGATGAGAAGAGACCCATGAGCCAAAAAGCTTTGCATGCTCTTGTTCTTTTGCAAAGAGTAGTTGTTTAGCTATGTAATACAACCAATTTACGGTTCTTAGGAGCGGAAACAGGCAATAGAGTCTCTGGTTTCTTGGGAGAGCATCTGTTTATGAAAGCATTGTCCCAGTGCTTAAGAAGCCATGAAGGAAGCAAAAGACTTCTCAGGGCAAGTTCAGAAACCAGCCCTGGGCTTTGCTGAGAAAGCTCCATGTTCAACAACAGTATTGTCCTTGTGCACCCACCCTCCCATTCCAGCACTGCTCCCATGGGGATGGCAAAGTGGGCAGGGAAACCAGACCAGGGAGCTGACCTGGCTGGAAACCAGCCTGTTTAAACAAAACACTTGATTTCTGCTACCTTGGCTGGACCAATTTCTGATCCCCTCTCAGACAGAGCTGTGAACAACAGTGCTGGCACAGCTATGAGCTCAGGTCAGGACACAGCTCCCACTGCAATCTGTCACTCTTAGCACAATTCAAACACTTTTACAAAGAACATTGGAAAATGTACCTGTAAGGGTCATTGGGATCTTTGGCATCACAGACGTCTGCATGGCCGTGGCAGACACAGCGTCCTCCAATGCTGATATCTTTGATGCTGTAGTAATACTAGAAAGCACAAGAGAAGTTGGCCATTAGTACCTTTATGAATAAGCCTCATGACTCCCTAGACTCAGTAGCAAAATGATGCGTTGGAATATTTCCCTTACATGACAAGCTGGACCTTGCAGGCTGCAATATCTACCTATTGTAAGACCCATCACTGCTAACAGAGCCCATTAGCTTCAGGTCAGGATTCCCAAAGCAGCCAGAAAGCCAAGGATTCCCAGTGTCACATTGCTGGTGCTAAGCACAGCTCTTCCCAAGCAGCATCCCCCTCCAGCCACAGTGACATCGCTGCAGACGTCTGGGGAGCACAGGTACAGAAGTCCCCATGGGCAGCATCCAGGGATGTCATCTCTGCAGAGGTGCCACGCACAGCCCTCAAACACTTCGATCTCATTAGCAAGAGCTACGAAGGTCTGCCTTACCCTCCTTGTCACTGTAGGGTCCCTTAAAGCTTTGCCCATGAGGTGCCCGAGCAGTGTGTTGGTCTGCAGGAAGCGCAGTCTGATGTTGGTGGCTTTCGTGAAATTCCGCAGGAGAGGCGAATAGGAGAAGTTCATGGCTCCTGGGCGCCCGTTCACCAGAGAGACAACAATCTGTGAATGCAAGGAGGGAAAAAGCCACACTGGATGGGCCTTGGAGCAACCTGGTCTAGTGGAAGTGCTCCTGCCTACGGCAGGCGAGGGGAGCCAGATGATATTTAAGGTCCTTTTCAACCCAAACCATTCTGTGTCTTTATCAAAACAAATCTGTGCAATGCTGTGGGTGGAGGAAATTAACCCTTCCCTCAGCCGATCCCAATCTTTACCTCACTTCAAGACAACTGACTTGGTTCCCTGCCAGTCTCATCTGGTTTAACTGAGTAGTTTAAGTGGCATCCAAAAGTCAATAAGAGCACCTCCAGTCACTGAGAAGCCCTGGAGACCCCAGCGGATGGAAACGTGCAGCTCTCACCTCCCCGTTTTCTAAAGGCACAATCCGGGAGTATTCCGTGGTGCAGATGGCATGGTCATCCCTGGTGATGCGATCCACTGTTTGCAGTCCAAACTTCTCAATGCAGTCCCTCTTGGAAGCTGTTCATCCACCAGAGGTGAAAGAAAAGGAACAATTCAGAGCCCTGCACTGATTTTCCCACACTAACCTGCTTGTGCAGTGAGGAAGGGCTCTGTGCTGCTAGAGCTCTGCTGATGGAGGAGCTCAGACCATCACGTTCACATGGCTCCTTAAGGTCCCAAGGAGTGAGCCAGCACAGAACCACACAGTGGGAGCAACCACAAGGCACAGCCATGGCACAAATGCCAACACCACCAAAACCCACCCTTTGGCGATAGCAATCTAGGCCTACTACCACTAAGTGGCAATGCAAGGCTGGCTAAAGGCAGTCACACTGTAACCTGCTTTGGGAACACTGCATGCCAAGGCTCTCCTTGCTGCTGTGGGAATGTCCTGGCTTCCGTGCATGGCTTCTGCAAGTCCAGCACGCTCATCCCCAAGGGCATCTGACATCCCTGTGCTGGCAGAGCCAAGTGACCACACTGGAGCTGTTCAGGACCCGACTGTGCAGGATGGTGAGCACCCAGATCTGCCCATGCCAAAACCCACAGTGTCGCCCTCAGGGACTGTTCCCCCAGGACAAAGGCTGCTCCTTCCTAAGCCCATTTCACCTGTGCCAGGAGCTCTCAGCAGTGCAGTGCTCCTGAGGGAGAAAAAGAAAGAGAAGGCAGCCAACAGAGCCCGCTGCTCCTGCCAGCACTGCTCAGCCCACAGGGAGCCGGTGGGGAAACATCAACCTAATTAATGATTCCTAATAGGAATAATCCCCCAGATCCGCTGCAATGTGCCTCCAGAAGGCATGCCCATCACTCCACGTGCTAAGCCAGTAGCCACTCCACATAGGCTAAGCCAGCCAGGAGGAACAGGAAGGGGGAAGCACATTGAGCTACTGCCTCCCCTGCCTTCACCTCCCTCCATTGCTTCATCTCCAGCAGTATGGCCTGGCTCCATGAAACACTGTTTTGGCAACAGCAGGAGCTTGTTTGAATCCACAGGAAGATGATGCGGAAACATTTAACATCAGGCCCCTGGCCACCAAGCTTTAGCTGCACCAGATGCTTTTTTCAATGTGGCTCGTTCTGAAGCCTCAGGTGAGGAGCCTGCCACCACTGGCTCAAGACGATGGACTTCCATCATTTTATGGCTGGGCATGGAGACAGGATGCTTCACAAGAGCAGCTACTATGCAAAACCAAAGAACTCCTCCAGTTACTGCAACCTGCACAACCCCGTGAGCCAGAAACCAGGCTCTTTGAGCTAAATCAGAGCAACTCATCAGCCTTAAACCACAGCAATGCTTTAAGGGAACAACAAACTGCAGAAGCCTACCCTAAGCAGAGGAAAGGGCAGAGCCTTACTGTGCTATGGCTGCCTGCTCCTCCACGGTGACATTGCCGAGACAAGGGGGCTGATCCTGCACAACACGATGTGCAGGGCTCTGGGGCCCTGGATGTGCAGCTGGGACTGAGCATCTTTCATGTCCTGTCCCCATTTGAAACGCTGTGTGGGGAATCCTTCACAAAGATAAACACCACCACCAGTGGTGCTCTCCCCAGAGCTCCTGCTTCTCCTTTGGTGGCCAAGAAAAGCACGGAGCTCCCTGCTGTGATGCATGGAAGATTTGCATTGCCACGGTCCCTCCAGAGCCCTTCAGCTGCATCAACAGATGCTTTCCATGAGTCATTCCCTGACCCCACAGGGATAAGCCCAAAAGCACTGCAGCAGCCTGGGGAACCCAACACCCCCAGTGATGAGCAGGGCTCGAGGGGCAGCGCTGAGCCCATGGGCATGGTGTCACCCACGGCACGGTCACTGGTGTCTCTGGAGGACACTTCAAGTTCTAACAGCTCTTGTTACTGAACTGAGCAGTGTTTTCATTAGACCACCTACAGAACTCCCCAGGCCAAAAATAAACCTCTGCAAAGGGCTTGTTGTGCTAGCAAATCTGGCAGGTTTTTGAGCAGCCACCTCTTTATTTCCATGGGAATTTTCCACTGGGCTGCATCACTGCACGTCACTTCTCAAGGGGGGTGGTAAGGGGAACTGGTGTTGCAGGAGGGAAGAGGACTCCAGCCATTGCAGCATGGCCACTGCATGCAGAAACAAGCAAGTGGGGCATGAGCTCCCTGCTCAGCCCCTGATCATGCAATAACAGGACTGCAACAGACCCCAAGATGCTTCTTCCTGCACAAAAACAGGCCAGAAAACCTAAAGCACAGGCTGACAGGTAAGCCAGAAAGACGAGCCTTTAGTGGCAACCCACAGCAAGGCCTCTGAGTGCTCTGAGGTTTTAAGCTCTGGCTGTAGATCTTAACCCACATCTTCTCCCAGTTACTGAGGCTGCTTTAGGGAGGAGCTGGTGGTTAACAAGTTCCTCAGCATCTGGCTACCCCATAGACCCTTTGGGAGAAGGCTTTGTAGAAGCAGCTGTTTCCACAAAGGTTTTAATCAGAGAAGTCCAATGCACAGAACTGGATCTCTGCAGCTACCGCTTGCAGCCGCTGTCTCTGATCCTACCTTGCAAAGTGGCAGAAGAGCAGTTCCCTGCCCTGCACAGGCTGTATCCGATCTCCAGTGCTGACAAGCACAAAGGGACTGTTTTCTGCATCCAGACTTTCCTATTACTTGGAAGCTGATTTGCTTCTGAGGAGCTGAATACATCAGTCTGGATGCAGTACAGGACAGAGAGAGGACAGCAGGGAGGAGATGATAAGATGATAAGAAATCTCATGTTCCAGACCTAGATAAGCAAGGTCCAACTATGCCAGCTTTGGCATCTGCATAGATCTGGGTAAGCACCACTGAGTATTCTTTAAACAACTCCAAACCCAGCCTCACACACGCACAAAGAGCTGCCTTCACCAAACCTCCAGTACCTGGCATGAAGCTGCAGCTCCCTTGGAACATGAGCATACTTACAGGCAAAATACTGCCAGGGCTCATAGGTAAGGCCAAAGTCAGTAGATCTCTCCAGCACCCAGAGGTCAGGACGGGGGGAGTTGGCAAATTTGATCAGGACATATGCTACATGGAAGAGCTGGAAGAAAGGAACACAGAGTTAGTTGGCTGCTCAAAGCATTGGGAAAACCAGGGAGAGCTTAGAGGGATCCAAGCTGGATACATGAGCTGGCACTTTGCAGATGCTGCTGCTCATAAGCAGCCTGCAGGGCAATCCTCCGTATCTAAAAGGATCGTAGGATGACATGGCTGCTGCAGAGCCAGATTAGGGAGCTCTGCTCCCGCCAGAATGCAAACAGAACACAGACTTTGTGGCTATGGGTTGTACTCAGGAGGCTGTGCTGGAGACACCTTAGACTTAGCCTTGACCTGAGCAGGCAGCAATACAATACATAGCACCATGGGTATAAGTCTGTTCTGTGGGCCTCGGTTTTTGGGTTGCTCTCGGGGTAATAGGTTCCCACTGCACCTTGCACACAATACCACAACGTCCTTCCTTTTATTTCATGCTCTTAAGGCTCTCCACATAGCAGCTCCCCTTCTCCAGGTGCCACAGGGAGGGGAGAGCAGCACTCGGGCTGCTCCCATCTGTCTGGACACTGATGTGTGCACACACACACACCCCTGCCAAGGATAAAATAAATGTACTCTTTAAAGAGCTAAATGTCAGTGCTGGAATGAAACAAAAGCTGCAGCAGAATTTCCCTTCCCCGGCTGGCACAGGCTCGCTCCAAGAATCCCCACTCCATCATCCTGTCACAAAGTGATATTTAAAGGCAAATAAAGTTCTGTTATCAGAGAAAATTCCTAACGTCAAAAAACAACCCAAAAGGGAGTTTAGCAGTTGAAAAGCAGAGATTTATAGCTCAGGAGTCTCTCCTCATACAAAGCTGACGCTGTATGAGCACACATCGCACCAAAGACTAACAGGCATCCAGAGGGACACTTGTACAAGGGCAGGAAAAGGACGGCTCCCTGCCTGTCTCAGCTCTCCTGCCCTTGCCATGACCATCTGCAGAGGGGCCAGAACAGAGCAGCCTGAAGCTCAGCTCTGCCCCAGCCACACACAGTGCTGAGCCAGAGGACGAGCATTAATAATAACAGCCCTGACAATCCATGGACTTGTTAAAGGGGACAAGAGGCAAGGAAGAGACATTTAAATACACCAAGTCATCCATAACACACACGTTGTTATGGTCATTCAGCTGAGGGGTTTGAGGGCTGCTGTGTGGGTACGGAGCGAGAAGGCAAGTGCACTCATCCTTGTGGACTGGCATCAGTTCATTCTCCTCCTCAGCAGGACACACAGACAAAACCTTCCTCAGGCTCCTGGTGGATGCTCCTCTGGCTCTGGTGCAGCCTCTTCTCTTCTTACCAAGGGCACCTGAACCTACCTAGGGGTAGACTAAGGGGACTCCAGATAGATGCTCAGGGTAGAGTGAATTCTGCACGATCCCGAAGCACAGCAGGTCAGAGGCCATTCTCCAGCTGTGGATGGGCAGGAGGATGGTATTTGTCACTACTATCAGGGTTTGCACCGGTAAGGACTGCTGCCATCTGGAATTAAGATACCAAAGTGGTCACCCAGCACAGTTCCCTGCTGTCAAAAGACTTGAGAGGAGACTGAGAAAAACCAGACCTGCATGCTGCCTTTTGCAGGGAATAAATGAATGCTGCTGCTGGAATCCGGCATAGCTTTTAGGTGAACAAATTCACTGCAGCTCCCGTATATCTGCACACATTCTGGTCTCAGGCACTGGGAGAGCCTCTGCCCTGAATGAGCAACAACCACAAACACATCGCTAGAAATGTGAGGCATTTCCCTATCTTCTGCATTGATCCTTTCGCAAAGCCAACTCCAAGTTTACAGTCAGTAAATCCCTGGAGTTTCTGGGGGGTCTCCACTGTCCAGCTTCGTGCTGGAAATACAACGTTCCTTATTAGATGTGCTCAAGTCCAAGCTCCTCAAGCTCTCAGAAATCCCCTGCCTCTGGAGAGCACGGGTTACGATCCAGGCAAACCAGTGCCTTGGGAGAGCCAGCTTTTGCACACTGAGACTTGAAGCAAACCCAAGCTCGGGGCTCAGGGCTTTACAAAGTGCAAAGAGCAGCCAAGAAAAGAAGCAGTGCTGCTGGTTGCTGTGTGCACCCCTGGGACAGGGGAGTGGTGGGGTCGGGTATGCACAGGCTCACGACCCTCTTGAGCTGGAAGATGATGTAGCTGGTTCTGGGACATCTCAAGTCATGGGAGACACGTCCACACATTGGGCATTGGGGAGAATCGTGTCCATGCTTGCTGGGAGCTGAAAGGCCAGTCCCAACCCCAGTGGCAGGGTTAAATAGCCCAGGCCAAGGGAGCGTGCCAACTATTTATTGCTGCTTTTCACAGGGAAGAACAAGAACTTCAGGTTTCTTACTGGATAGTGCTGGGTCAACTACGATACTTCAGCTGAAGCCCAGTTTGGATATTCCTATCCTGCTCTCAAAGCTAAACATGATTCCTGAGCTCCATACCCAAACCCACTGTTAAACTGCTGCTGTTGACTGCAATTTTGGGCCACAAAGAAGGCAGCAAACATGCACACCCCCTGCCCTCCATAACCATTCCTACATGGAGCACTGAAAACATCCAGGAGTCTGTGACCGCAGTGAACCACATCCTGGAACAGAAGCCGTATCCCGGTACTCAGAGGGATTTGTGTCACATCTGACCAGTCCCGTCGCTCCATCCCACATGCTTATCTTGCAGAGTATCAGATCCTGCCGGAAAACATCAAGGCAGATTGCCTGCTTCCAGTGCGTGTGCTGAGAAATCTCAAAGAAATACAGAGATGGAGCAGTGAACTCTAAAAATAGAGCTGGCACAAAAGCCAGACTTTTCATTCCATGTTCAGTTCCAGTGCAGTTCTGCCCAACTAATATTGCAAGAGGAATGGTCGTTTTTTTTCCAAAGCCTTTATTTAGCTCCTATTATCAGTCAGATGAATAAAAACCTCTATGCTCCCAGTCCCTTAGGCAAATTTTTTCCCTTCGCTATGGAGGAAGGAGGTGAAGCACCAGATCTGATGCACACGTTTGTCTCCAGTCAAGCAGATCCCTTGCTCTCACTCCTATAAAACCACACCAGGTACAAGTCAACCTTTGACCATGGCTTGGGTTTACAAGAAATGAATTTTCAGCCAGGAAACTGTGACAGTATTTCAATAAGCAACCAGCTTCCCCTGAACACAGCACCATCCCTCCATCCAGCTGTGGCTGTGCTAGTGCGTTTGGTGTACTTCCTTAGGAACAATCGCTTGTGGCTGCCCCGCTGTCTAGAAGGATGGAGCAAGTCCTGGAGCCAGCAGAGGAAGATGGAGATGAAGGCATTTGCTCCATCTCCCACCCACTCCAGCCCTTTCTGTGTGTTTGGGTAGTGGGCAGCTTTACCCAGCACCAGAATCCCAGGCGCATCTAACACTGAATTACTGCCCTGTGTGAGAGCTCAAAACCAGAACCCAGGCAAGCAAGAGAAACTCAGCTGATTGGGAGCACCATGTTCTCTGTCCATCCATCCATCCACCTACCTATATAAGCAGCACATGGCGGCAAACTCGCATATTTCTCTTGTATTCTCTCCCTTAAGAGACCGACCCCAGTTCTTCAGCTCTGGGAGGCACATGTGGAAAACAGGAGAGCAAAGCTGGAGCCAGCCACATCCTATGCTTCTTTGGCGGGGGACTTTTGGTGAAGTCCCATTGCCAATCCTCTGCGGCGCCACAAAGCCACACAGTAATATTTAATAAACCAAAGTCAGTTCCATCTTGTTGTAACATTGACAACTACATGAGGACAAACAGCAAGAGAGGCCCTTGTCTGGCTCTCTGTCAAGAAGGTATGAGCAGGCAGTGCTGGCCAGGAGCTACGTGTAGTTCTACTCCAGGCCCCGGAGCACATGGGAGTAGTTTATATAGTAAACCACTCTCTAATTTTACATAGGACAGATTTATTACCTTTGGTGTTGACTTATTAAATAGCACCATGTAAAAACAAAGCAGTTCATCTCTTCTTAACCGCTGCTAAATATCCCTGTGGAGCGTGTGTGTGGATAGCGTTACCAGCGCTGCTGTATTCCTGCTTGGGATTTCCTGGAAGGATCGGATAGAGCAGGCGAGCAGGTGCTGCTCAGTGCATGGGCAATAAATCCCACTCTCAGGGGCACATGGGGCCTCCTGGATACGCACAGCATGGCCAGAAGCAGTAGCCAGCAGCAGTTTGGGGCATACTGGGTCACACACAGCAGCTCCAGACACAGAATCATAGAATCCCATCTGCAAAGCCTGGTCTGAAGCAGAGAACACAGAAAAGACCCATATGAGCCATTTCACAACCACTGTGTAAAGCGGTTTGGATATTTTCTCCTTCTTTTTTCCCCATAGCTTTCAAAAGTGATCGATGCTTTTGCTTCTTCCCCCCAAGCCTATCCATTCCTTAGCCCAACACTGTAGCTACAAGCCCAAACCTGGAAGATGTGGCAGAGGCCAGAGCCTGGATGGGGTTATTGGTCTACAGCACCATGGAAAAGCAGCTCCATGGGAGCACAGATCACCTCTGCCCAGCTGAAGCTAGTAAATGACCAAGCCTCTTCATCCACCTTTTCTCTCTGCGAACAAGCACGTGGAAGGTGGAAAAGCCTGGGAAAGCCAGAGAGCTTTGGCTTGCTTCGAGTTGCTCTGGGTCAGTGATCTGCCCCTTTTTGCATCTTTTGCCTGTAATCATTTATTCTCATGGAAGCAATGGATTTACTCATTAACAGGCTGACATCCCCCTGCTGTCCTACAGCACATTGCTTTCTTCCTAGTGCATACATCAGAATCCTTGTCTGAAATCTCCCACTTTTAGCTGCTGGGAGGTATGTGCCTACCTTTTCTTTCCAATCACACACAAACTATTTCAACCTCTCTAGGCAGCAGAAAAAGGCTCCAAGCAGGTCTGGCTTTGTATCCAGTCATTTACTGCAAGATACTCAAGCCCCTGAGACCAAACAAACCCTGCACAGGAAAGCACAAAAGTCAGTGTTTGAAAGATGGGCGTGAGCTGAAACACACTTTGCCTGTTTCCCTCCTTTGCTCACAGCAGCTCCTGCCTCATTCTTGTTTGTCTGCACGTCCAATCCTCGCTCTGAAAAGGATGTTTCCCCAAACTGTTCATGCTGGTTCTGAAGGAGAAGGTTCCCCCATGCTCGTTATCCCAAGAGTTAGATAGCCAAGGGTTAGAAACAGCCATCCATCCCCTTCCACTGTCTGCAGAGTCCACTGCAACTCATCACACCCATGCTCAGAAGCCCTTCAGGTTTGGAAACACCTCTGAGAGAGAAACCAGAGCTGCAGGTAGCGAGCTCTTACCTTCCTCTGGGACATGCAGAGGCTGCCCTGAGCCCACTGCTGCTCCAGGAGGTGACAGCATCCCCTGCCTGGCCCAGGACATGCACAAACCCAAGCTCAAGGGGAGAGGATGGAGCTGTGAAGCTGTAGCTGTTCACGCACCTCTGCAGGGCTGGGGAGCACCAGACTGGGCACAGGGAAGGGACTGGGTTTGGCACTAGCCTGTTTCCAAATTCTTCTCTCAAAACTCAAGGGTTTTATCAAGAGAGACCAAGGAAAAGCCTCTCCTGGAAACCAGGGATGTGGAGCTATCAGGCAGCATGAAACCTGCTCGGTGACGTAACCGCAGCAGCCACCCAAGGTCTCACGTTGTTCTGCAAACAGTTGCTGTTCCCTCTCTAAGCAGCTTGGCTTAAGGAACAGCTGATGAAGCATTTTCCACAAAGGACTTTTCTTTAAACACCACTTCTGAGAAGGATTTGGCTCATCCAATTTCACACACGCACTGCTTTATCCACACAGTACCCCCTGTGCGCATTGTCCTTCCCCAGTCAGTGCCATACACTCCTGCCAAAAACCCTCAGGGAACCAGATCTGCAGCACTGGGCAGGACAGAGCAGTGTCATCAATTGTGGCTCCAGGAGCCCGCACAGGGCTGAGCGGAAGATCTGCATAGGCAAGTGTTAGAAATAACAATGGGGCAGCAGTAGAGCCTGACATGCAGCATGTTCAGGCAGCTAACACTGAGGAGAGGGGCATGGAGGAATAGGGGCAGGATGCAGGTTTTGGGGAGCATCCTATTAAATCCGTGCCTGCCTGGAGCTGCAAACAGCAAGTGCCACACAGCTCCACATACAGCATTCAGGGGATGCTGACACAGCATCCTGCTTGTGATCAAACACAAGCCTGTGCTTAAACCCCAGCAAGTGGGGTCCTTCTTGAATGAGCACGTTCTGTGTCTGCCCAACAGACACCCAAGTGCCACTGGAGGCAGATATGCCCATGGTGGGTGTAGGTAACTGCAGGCATCACACCAGAGTGGTTAGGATAGAAAGGGATGGATGGAATGCCTTGGAATGAGGCTTTAGCCACTCACCAGATAAGGCCTTTGCCCACACTAAGATCTCACTGTGCGTTAGGAGATACCCTGCGCTTGGCTGAAACGGCCTTTGCAACTTATGAGGTTGCTGGGAGAAGTGTAGAGTAATCCCTTACAGACAAGACTTAAATATTTGTCTTTTAGAGCAAACTTGAGCAAGCACCTCTCTGGCCTGGAAGGACGTGGCCAGTCCAGGACGAAGGGCTCAATGCCCCACAGTGAGATCCTGCAAATAAACCTTTTAAGCCCATTTCACTTGGACTCTATCTGGGTCATTCTCCAGTGCTCCTGTTCACGTGGACAGCCTCTTTCAGGAGCAGCTCATCCCAGTGCTGCCTTTCTCAGGGCACAATCTTAAACCAATATTTCAAGAACATCAACTGTTAGGAAGGAAGACTCAAATAGAGGACAATACACACGTACAAAAGAGAGGATGGCACAATATGCTACCACAACATATCCCTACATGGCTAAAAACCCCATCTACCATGACTTCTTGCTACATATAGAGAATAAGGTCCAACTTTAGAGAAAAAACCATCCCTGCTCCCCAGTGACTGCGCATCTCTGCACAGCAGGCACTAGAGCAGGGCTGGAGGAGAGCCCAGCCCAGGCCCTACCAAGGATGGTTTGATGCCAAACCATCAAAGCAGTCTGTAAGGCCTCCTGGGGTGTCCTCTCCTGGGTCAGAGAGAATGGATGGGCTTGGAGTCAAGAGCTGTAATATTTCTCATAGTGATGGCCCTGCCTGGTACCTCCTGTTTATCAACAGCTTAACAGGGTAGAAACTATGACCTTGCGCACAAGGAAAAGAAGGAAGCTCATTAAAAGACCATGCTCATCACTCTCCCAGCCAAGGATAACATCACCACGGGAAGATTTCACCAAGAATTTGCCAGTCATTGCTCAGAGCTGCTCCCAGTCTTTCCCATTTCTTCCAGTATAATTTAACCGCCCTCGGTTAGGCTGGTTAACTGTTCACCCAGCTGCACGCACACTGAGAGGCAGAAAGTGCCCACAGGAACTGTTTGCTTTCAAAACACATAGAAGGAATCTGTGACTTTGGCAGCAGCCGGGATGAAGCCCAAGTCATTAGGACATGGCACATTCCAGACCCAGATGTATGGGCACAGCTGGGAAGAAGTGCAAGTCCATGGCCCAGCGCGGCAAAGCTCAAAGGCTCTGGTGTCCTTGGGTCCTTCAGGCTCTGCCCATGCACCTCCATGACCTTCCCTGGGATAACAGGGCGCTCTCCTGCATATCTCCTTTGATTCCCACACTTGGAAGCTGCCACCAGCTGGGGCAGGCACAACCTCCAAGATGCAAAGTGTTCACGTCCTTAGGAATTAAAGCCTCAATGGATTTGAGCGGAGCTGCCTGTCCTGAGCCCAAGCTCCCACACAACCAAGTAGGAATTTCAGCGTGCGCTAGGCCAAAATTCTTCAACTTCCTCCAAACAAACAGCTCCTCACTAAGAAATCTGGTCTGACCTTTCACAGCACTTCAGTTCTGCTCTGCAATTAAGCAGCAGCAGAGCCACCAATCTTCGCACAATTTCTACATGGAAACAGTGTGGACCACTGCAGATGAGCTTGAGAGAGCTGAAGCAAATCATTGTGTAGCACAATAAGTGACACCTACACTGTACTGCTGATGTCTAACCTCAGCAAACACTGTTTGTGCCCTAAATAACACCTGAGTAGAGATGGGGTGTCTACTAATGCAGGGTATTTCAAGCCAACCAAAGAAACTGGTACGTTCACAAAGGAGAGACTGTCTGGTTCTCAGTTTGGGTCCAAACTGGGCTGGAAGGCAGACAGCCCAAGGTGCACCTCAAGCTCCTATGAGATAACAGTGCTCAGCAGTTTCCAAAACCATCCTTCCAGAATGGATTTTGGCTTGAAAGTGTCTTAAACCCCATGGAGCCAGAGTGACCCTGCAGCCAGCTCCCATAGCTCACTGCATCTCCCCATCATTGCTTTCAACACCTCCTGAACTCAGGCAGCTAGAGAGAGAAACCTGCAGTGCAGACAGGCAGAGACCTCTCCCCCTTAGGTTAACAAATCCCTAGTGATGTAACACCAAATTCCCAACTAGCTGGGGTGGGAGAGTGGAAAACCAAGACAAAAAGCACAGTGATAAATTTCTCCTCTTTGTGAAAGTGTCGGACATCACAAGATGGATTCGTGGAACAAGAATGCAGGGGAGAAAAAGCTTAAGACTTTACATGAGAGACCTTGTCATTTAGGCCAGGTATAAGAGCAAAATCCTTTAAATGGACTGAGATTAAAACCCTAAGAATTCAGTGAAGCATTACACGTTATCCAGCTCTGAACATAAAAACTTACATCTAATGGATGGTCCCAGTTAAACTACAAGCATCTTGAGGTGCATCACGAGCCAAGCTGGCTGTGCAGAGAGAAATAAGCATCCCAAAGGCAAGAAGTTCAGATTTCCTTGAACCTTTCAGCCTGGCAGTTCACCTGCACTCTCTGAAGTGCATTATCTCTACCTGCAGGGTTTACTTCAGCCTTCTGCTGTCGTCTGATTTCCAGCTTCTTCCTGCCCCAGCTTCAAAAAGAACATTAACATCATCACAGAACAATATGAATGAGCTCTAAAGAAGTGTGTATATATACACACACCAGTCCAAACTCTTTGGCAACCCAACTATCCAGCACACTTGCAAAGGCAGGATGGGATTTTGCACGCAGAGATGAAGAGAAGCAACCTCCCTCAGCTGGTGAGGACAGGGTAACTACAGAATTCCCCCACCACCTTGAGCAGAGCTTCACAAGTAAAGCACTGGTCAAACCAAACGAACCTACCTGCAGCCCATCACTGATCTCAAGCTTGGCAGCACCTACTGGACTCATGGGAGAAGGAGGAAAGGCAAAGACATCTCAGCCATGTTTGTGCCAGGACCATAAAACGTGGTCTACTCTTGGATACGAAGCAGCTAATCTTCAACCCTTTTGGGACAACAACCATGAAGCAGTTGATTCCTGCAGTTGTATCTGTGAGAGTGCACTGAAAAGTGTTCCCAAGGAGCTGGAGAAAGCAACCTTCTCTCTCCGGGTGAGGACACCATGTCGCAGAGAAGACCTTTTCTACGGACAACATGCATGCATGACAACTGAGAGGAATCTTCATGCCTGTCAGACCAGCAAGATGGACTGCAGGCAGCCTTCTTCCTTAAGAGCAGAACAGGATGCACACATCTGCCTCACGTAGTAGTCAGGCACCGAGATGCCTCAAAAGGCATCTGAGCTGCCCCGCTCGGCATCGTGCAGGACATCAACCCCTGCGGCTCTTTTCCTCCATCAGTTTAAATAAACCCCCAAAACCAGAACACCCCAGCACTTCCCATACAGACCAGGGCTCACCAGGCACAGCCAAAGCCCAGCTTGCTGCTAGGGGATTGTTGCCTGTATCTGTCCAGGAAGAGCTGGTTATGACAGCAGAGGCTCCATTTGAGACAGACGTAATCTCCCAAGATAAGGCTTGTCTGTGGTGAAAAGAAATTGGCTGCATTATTCCAAACCAGAGCTCCATTGTAAGTACCTTTGTGCATATGCTCACATCTCCTCCTCTGAGCTGCTCAGCCCCATGGGTCAGCACTGAATAAATCACTGCAGCAGCTCCCAGCCAGCACGACCCATGGTGCTGAGGGCTGAGGTCTCCTGTGAACCCCTCCTGGGACAGACTTAATTGGACCCTTTAGACTCACTTCACATTTCCAAGAGAGGCCCCAGACCCCCAGCACTATTTGCTCATTGCAGAAGCAAACTCAAGAGCTCTATCCATCAAAGCCTGATGCTAATGAAGACCAGTATCCAATTAGCGATGCCCCAACTGCCTCCTCAGGGGGCTTTAAAGCTCAGATGTGCTGCAGGGTGCTCACCTACCCTGGCTATGCTGCAAGTCTCTTGCAAAGCAGCTTTGAGGTCATTCAGGCTATTTGAGTTTTGTGCTATTTTTAGGGCTCTGAATTATGTAGGGATATCCGGGAAGACCTCACAGATCTAGTCCAATTCCCACAGAGTTCAAGACCAAACTGCTCACAAACTCATGTTATCCTCAAGGGTTTTCTCCTAATGTTTGGCTTATGCCCTCCTGCTTCTATTGGTATTTTAATTCCTTTAAAAAATTCTTATTAAACATCATTTTAAAGTGAAAAATATGCTGCAGTCTTTGTGGGCGAAACAGATTTTAAAGCATTCCCACATTGGGAATGAAGGTCTAACATGCCTGAAAAGTCAATCCACATCCTGCTTTCTTCTTAGCTTTGGGCTCTTACCACAGAAACCAGAGGAGAAAAAGAGGATGGAGACATCTTTAAAGGCACGTATGCAGCAGAGAGCAGGATGGATTACTTAAGATCCAAGTTGCCAAACTTCAGCAACAGAATTACTTAAGATCAGCTGGAATAGGTGCAAGGTGGTGTCCTGCAACCCTCCCATTTGTAGAAGTGGCCTGGCCATGCCTGGCCAAGCTCACCAGATGCATGCAAGCTGGAGCATCCTTGCTATGAGCAAAGCAACACTGGCAGAGGAGGGAATACTCTACAAAGCTGGAATTCACCCTCCTCCTCTTCATCCAAAATAGCCCCATTACCAGCTTATCAGGCTCACTCCAGAACTCAACTGCTCCAGGGTCAGATGAGGAGAAAGCAGTCGGAGGCTTGGAGATGTGCTGCAAGAGCAATGTGTGCTTCCCGACTGCAGGAACACTGGGAGGTTAACACAACGGGGCTGCTATGGATTCCGGATCATTTCTGCCTTGGGTTTTGTTTGTTTGGGGGTTTTATTAATGCAAAGCTACCTGAAGGCAGAACCAGACACTTGGTTATTGAATCTATACCCGAAGTGAATGCTCACAGCCCATGTGTTAAGGCAAGACCACAGCTAATCCCCAGCCCGTTCATCACAGCAGCCAAGACCTGCTGCATGGAAAACAACTGTTACTCACTCACTTGTCTACAGCATATTATGTTCTGAAATATTTATTGCCATCCCAATTGGAAGAAAGAAACATTTCTCTCTTGGACATAATGAAAACCACATTTCCAGCACTCTACAGCTGGAAGCTGGAAAGGTGGCCAAAGAAAATCCCTTTTTTTTATGCCTCCTTTAAAGTCAGCATCTGGAAAACTCCTTTGCTGAGGAAGGGGAACCCTCCCCAGCCAACCCTGGGGAAAGAGTCAATTAAACGTGGTCACAATGCACAGGCAGGAGCTGATAAGATCGTACCGTGAGTGTGATATCAACGTCGTGTTTTCTGTCTGCCCCTGGCAGCTCCACTCCAGTAGGATGAAAAGAAGCTGCTTTTAGTTAATGAAATGCAGCAGCTCCCCCAGGCAGAGGTTTCAGTGTGGTTTCAATCAGCCACTGAAATATCAGGGAATTCTTTAACCTCTACCACACATCTCTTTGCCTGATACACTCTGGGTGATGCTGACACGATCCTGCTTCCCAGGGATGGCAAGTGAGCTCCCTTCTGCTCCTCCAGTCTGAATCATAGTATGGGCTGGGCTGGAAAGGACCTTAAGGTCATCCAGTTCCAACCCCCTGCCATGGGCAAGGATGCCTCACACTAGACCGCGTCACCCAGGGCTCTGTCCAACCTGGCCTTGAACACTGCCGGGGATGGAGCATTTACCACATCTCTGGGCAACCTGTGCCAGGGCCTCACCCCCCTCACATTAAAGAACTGCTTTATATCCAGCATGAACTTTCCCTGTTTCAGTCTGAACCCATCACCTTATGTCCTGTCCTTACAGTCTGAACCCATCGCACCTTCTGTCCTGTTGTTACAGCCTGAACCCATCACCTTCTGTCCTGTTGTTACAGCCTCTATTGAAGAGTCCCTCTCCATCACCCAACCCCTTCAGACACTGGAAGCTGCTGAGGTCACCTCACAGCCTTCTCTTCTCCAGGCTGAACAGCCCCAGCTTTACAGCATGAACACAGCAGAGGGAATGACAAGCGGCCCAGATGAGCCTCTGCTCCTTTCCGCTCCACAGGACAGCTCCTCTTTGCCCTCACACAACCCCCTGCAGTTGGATGCATGGATGGCTTTTCCCAGAGCAGCCGAGGAGAACAGAAGTGTTCTGCTTTGGACAGACTTGTCTGGGAAAACGTTTCTCCTCTCTATTTCATGACAGGTTGGAATTCTTTCGGAAGGAGGACTCCTTGGGGCTGCTTCTGAAGAACGTGCTGTGTTATTGTAACTACTAACAGGAAATTGATGGCTTGTCTTGCGGTGGGACAGAAGGAAGTCCCTCTGGGGCAGGCTGCATCGCGTGGACCAGTGTCACTGCTGGCTGTGTGGCTGAGAGCACTGGACACCCCTCGAAGGGCCAGCAGTAGGCACAAGGGAAGAGGGAAGACACAAGCAGAGCCCATCCAGCATGGTCTCCCATAGCTGTGGGGCAACCAACCCCTAAAGCCTGCCTCTGGGTTTGCAGCACACACTATGAACACCAAAGGCCCTTCCAAAATGAAGGGTGTCACCTCCCCTCCTTACGGGATGGACAGACCCTTGTGCCACCTCCCCTCCTTATGGGATGGATAGATCCTTGTGTCACCTCTTCTCCTTACAGGATGGACAGATCCTTGTGTCACCTCCCCTCCTTATGGGATGGACAGACCCTTGTGCCACCTCCCCTCCTTATGGGATGGATAGATCCTTGTGTCACCTCTCCTCCTTACCGGATGGACAGATCCTTGTGTCACCTCCCCTCCTTATGGGATGGACAGACCCTTGTGTCACCTCCCCTCCTTATGGGATGGACAGACCCTTGTGTCACCTCTCCCCTCCTTATGGGATGGACAGATCCTTGTGTCACCTCCCCTCCTTACGGGATGGATAGATCCTTGTGTCACCTCTCCTCCTTATGGGATGGACAGACCCTTCTCTTCCCCCCCACCTTACTGAAGCCCTGGCTACTGTGTACCAACCACCGAGAGGAAAGCTGCTTCTGGCAAACACAAGGCACTGAGAAGCAGAGTCAGCTCACGCTGTTTTTGCAGCATTCACTTCTCTATCTCAGCAGGCAGCCAGGCTCTGCCAGAACAAACAGGACATCAAATAAACAACACATTAAGATGAAGCACGCTGTGGACACGTGCGGTCACTCTGGTCTTGAGCCCCAGCAGCTCGGACATCTGCAGCTGCTTTGCTTTGCTCACCATAGAGCCCTGCTTTTCTGACCTGCACAGGTAACTTTCGCTGCAGAAAGCAGGTCTTGCTGCTGACAGACAAGCCCAGCTCAAACACAACAGCTTCACTTAGCTGCGGGGTGATGCTTTTGACACACCTCCAGCTATCTTGGTCGGAAAGGGTTCAGCATACAGAGAAGAGGCCAACAGCAAACAACACCGCTCCTGTAAGCGCTGTGCTCAGGCAGCACTGAGCCAGCAGCAGCACCAATCCACCTGCTCACATTTCCAACACTGGATTTCATGCTGGTGAGGCAGAGACCTGGAGGAAGAGGCATGGCCCAGAGCTCCTTGAGCCCCGCAGGGTGTTTCAGGTCACACTGCTGACTCAGTTCCCAATCCGGATGGTTGCTATTCCCACCGGCACAGCACCTGTCCCCCCTCTCCTTGTCAGCAACCTGACCCACAGCAGCTCCACCACGGACATGCTAACATCCTGTCCTGGCCCCAGGGACCCTGAGGCACGCAGGGCAGGGACACTGAACTGCATCGGGTCTCACTGCTTGACGTGAGATGTAGGAGTCAGGATGTGGGCAAAACAAATCCCAGAGCTGTGCCTGCACCAGGCAGTGTCACAGAGTGCAGCAGACATCTCCGGTTTCCTCCTTCCTGGTGCTGTAGGTATGTAACTACTGACCGGCCCCATCACTGCAGAAATTCAAGCCTTTATCCCCACGCCCTGCCCAGAAAACATCACCAGAGGGATTTACTACCCCTCAACAAAAGAAAATACACCGCAAGTACTAGTTATGGAGACGGATTATGCATGGGACCATCAGCACTGTAGGCACAGGCAGCTCATCTCCATCTCCATCTCCATCAGGCTCCAGGGTTTGCTCTCCGTTTAGGAGAGCACACAACTGCACACAGAGAGGTACACGCTACTGATCTGCCTCCATCCACACTGCTCCTCCATGGGCTGATGCTTGATTTTGGAAGCTGCAGTAGCATCGTTGCAGCATGTCCTGCTACTATGAGATTAACACGAAGCTTTTAACAACCTGGTGCAAATACCCCAAAACACCTTCAGAACAGCCATCTAACTCCTACCCTTTGCTGAACACTTGCAGTTCTAGAGGCAAGGACCTTGCAAGGGCAATTCAGCACTGAATGCAGCATCACGCGTAACAGTGATGCAAACACTGCGGGCTGTTGGGATGAAGTGGCATTGCTCAGCAGGACACATGCGAACCTGAGCAGCTCACAACCCGGCAGCCCAAGGGAGGCCGCTGCTCCCAGTGGGAGCTTTATAAATATTCTCCAGGATAAGCATTTGTAAATAGTGCCTTTTAACTTGCCCGAGACCAGACTCTTGATCTCCTGTTTTCAAAGAGTCATCCTCTTCAAAGGAGCGGAGGCAAAGCCATTCACACAGGCAGGGTAGCTACAGCAATGCAGCTTGGCACTGCTCTCCAAAGCTGCTGTAGTGGGTGTTTATCCTAGATGTGCTGTGTGTGTCTCCCAAGCACAGCCAAAGCCTCCCAGCGCTGTTCCCAGGCAAAGGGAACATCGTCCCAAAGGCCTCCAGAAATCGGATCTGCCTGGGGAAAGGTGATCTCCGCTATACCCTGCTGCTAAGGGACAGGGGTCACATTCTGCTATGATCCCAGCAAAGCAGACTGGCATCTTCCTCCGAGCCTCACGGTTCATGAAATCAATATATGGGCTGTGGTAGTAATTTCACCTCCTCTGCTCTTTGAAGAGTTCCCTCCCTCTCCCTTCTGCTGGCCATGAAACCATACCCTGGGTGGTCCCTTCCAAGGCTGTAAATTGGGCTGTTGAAAGCCTTAGCAAAAGAAAGGTCAGATGCTTTATAAACCAAGCAAACCCCATTGTGCTATACAACCATCTGCAATTATTCAGAGGATATCTACGTCCACACTGCTGTTTGCACCACAGCAGGCATCAAACCTCATCCACATGCAGCTACGTTGCACCGGTTTCCCCCAGAACATCATGTGAAGGTGAAACTCTTGGTGCCATGCCCCAGACCTCCAGCTCTGGTTACAGAATGAGGCAATGGTGGTGTGAGTTGTGGAGCTGCTGCCCTTCACTGTGGTTGGCAAACCCTCATACAGAAGAGAAACCCATTGGGAAGCAGAGTTCAGGCTCAGCGCTCTCTGATTCAATGGGTCCACAAGCAAGGAAGATGTCCTTGAAGGAGCAGCCATAAAACCCAATGTCTTCTCGACAGGTTCAGCCACAAGCAGGCGATAGAATGTACACACTTGGAGACATACACCTACACATATACATACACAAGGATAATCCAGAGCCTAGGGGCTACCAGGAGGTGATGGCATGCTGCGAAGCTACTGCAGAACACTTACTATAGGAAAAGTGAAAGGAAACAACAGAAGCAGCCACAATACTTCTCATGAGGAACAGTAACTTCATGAGGACACCAGCCACACTGTCCTTATAGGTGATGGCAATGTGGCCAAAAGGCACAGTGGAATGCATGGGGCTGCTCAGTGCTGGCTTGGCTGAAGCCACTGACAGCATGGACAGCAGAGCCCTGTCCCAGCACAAGGCTCCCAAAGCACATATGCTAGCTGCTCCCATAGTCTGCATGGGATCACTGAAAGCTCTTCCCAGGACTTCACAGCATCCCTATTCTGATGGTTGGAAAGAGGGAAAAGCAGACAGAGAGCAGAAGCACCACCATGCAATCATTTGGCAGCGACTCTCAAACCAGTTTTCAGCCCCTTTCCATAAGCTGGCAGCCACATGAGAAACTGCAAAGTGTGCTGCAAAAACACACTACAAATCCTACTGAAAAAGAGAATGATTGCCTTGCAGAAAGCCCAGCTGCCCAGGAACCTGGGAGAACCCATCTGTCCTACAGGCGCTCCCATTTCTCCAAGCCATACAGCATCAGGGCAGGGCAAGCAGCACTCACAACTTGCTCAGCCCCTCCTGCTCCCCTGCTCCCACTGCCCAGCCCTGGGAAGGAACAGAGATAAGCGGAGTGCTACAGAAAACACAAGGGCTTTAAAAAGCTGTGATTTAGTAGAGATAAAAGGCCTGGGTGTGTAAGCACACACCACTGAAAGACCACTGCTGAAAGAAGGAAGGGCACGTGCAATGGCATGTGTCTGGGGGGGGGGCACAGCGCAGGTATGTCCTTTACTTGGGAGGTTAAACCCAAGTTTTTAAGCAATAGCTGCAGTGCCTTTCTCACAGCACTGATGAAGCTCATCCAATACACCTTCAATGGAAGTGGCTCTGCAGATGGCAATCTGATAAAAGTGAAACTGCAACTACGAGGACTCTGCGGAGCTCAAACCAGCTCCAGTCCCCTACCCAGCAAATCTGAGCCAAGCATTTCAGCTGCCAGCCCCAGGGAGAACATAACCCAGGCAGGAATAACACCTGAGTGTAGCCCTTCCTCTGAGCACACAATTCCCCAGGCTCCTTAATAAGACATATTAATTCTTCACACTGTAAAGGGGAAAACAAACAGCTCGGACATTTTTGTTCCTATATAAGGCTCTCAAGCACATTTGCTGCCTATCTTATCAGCACAGCTTTAGCAGCCTTTCTAAGCAACTTCAAGACTTTGGCCTTCTGAAACCTGGAAGAGGGGGGTAGAAAACCCCACTATTCATACTTACTAAAGCATAGCACATTGTCAAGAGGACATTCCTACCATCCAGAGCAAACAAATGTTCCCGGCTATACAAGATACGAGTTAAATTACAGCAAGAAATAGCAATCCAGGTTCGTTGTACAAGACAATTTAAGTATTTGTAGGAGCTCCCGGGCCAGTTTGTAACTGAGAAGTCAGACACAGGAATCCTGGCTTCTGCTGTAGACAGCTCGCAGGATGGTTGAACCCACAATTCTGCAAGCACAGCTACATCAGCTAGGGACACAGCTTGTTGAGATGGGCTCTCCAAAGGGAGCTGTACAAATCTGGGACCTGCTCCATGACCAGACAGTACTAAAAATACTAAAACACTATAAGAGAGCTATAGTAAGTCCCTTGTCAGTGCTGACAAAGCCTCGCTAAGACTATTTAGGAAGCCCTTGGCTAAATCATGGGCTGAATAAAGAAACACTCAAGTCCCCTTCCATAGGATACAAATAGGATCTTGTGTTTTAGATACTGGATAAGACTTGAAACAGCTCCTGCTCCTTCTAGGGCCAACAATGAATTAGATGTCTGTGAAGATCCCAGAGTTTCTGGGGCTCCGGGACAGCAACGCAATGATCCCACCACAACACAGCATGCACACAGGTAAAAGCCACACGACCTACAATGACAGAGGTCAAACCTCCTGTCTTGCAGGGCACAGTAGGCAGAACATGGTGTTGGAGCACCAGCCTGCTACACTACCCCTTTCACCAAGGGAGGGCTGCCTCACCCTCCCTATACAGCCCATAACCCCGCCACCCCAGAGCCCTGGACATCATTGCTTTGGCCACACCAGAGTTAAACCCCAGACACTGCAATTCACCACTTTTCTTGCCAAGATCATCCCATTTGTTACAAGAAGGCCCTCTGCAATCTGAGTGTCACCAAGAAGAGCCTCCAGCTTCACCATGTTGAACGGTGCAGGGGTGACCCTCCTCTTAATCATGCAACTGAATTCTCCTAGGAACCCAGAGCTGCTGCAAGCTCAGCTCTTAATTCACCTAAAACCCTCCCAAGGCTCATTTAGACCTTGACAAAGCACAACTGGTGTAGCTGTGAAAATTCCCAAAGAGAGGATTTCAGACCCAGCCTGTCCACAGCCCACCCGGGTCTTTGCTTTCCTTGTGTTTATGGGATAAAAAGTAGTAATAATTCAATACAAAATCCCTGCGTCATGCATTTCACTTCCAGAGCTGCAGGAAATCCATTCCAAGCTGCATGCCAGCCTCAGTCTGAGGGTTTCCTTGGGCTGCCCTTTCAGTGACAAGGAGAACAAAGCAACCTTGGCAACTGGCCACCCTAGGAGCAAATGTTTCCTCCATTCCCTTGAATGGAGTGGATATCCTGTCACAAACCTGCACACATGGGAAGGGGGAGGAGGAGAGGAAACGGAAGATGATGAATTAGCTAAAAACTGGCACAAAGTGAGAGGTCTCAGCTTGCCACCAAAGCCACTGAAAGGCTTCTCATTTTCCATGGCCCAATGCCAAAGCTGACTGACTCACACAAACCTCAGAGGAGTCCCTTTGGCACCAAAAGCAGTGTATACCTGCATCCTACCATTGGGTTTGGGAGAGGTTATGGATGCTCCAGCTCTCACCTCACTTCTGTGTGCTTCTCATCCCAGTTCCAGGAGGTGGCAAATGCTATTTCCTTTCTGCTCCCAACTCCTTGCCTTTCTTACTTCCACCATGTCCATTCCTGGGGCCAAGAGGTGTTGGAAGGTGTCCTTCTGGACCACCATCAGCAGCTTCATGTCCCACACATACAAAGACCCAGTTCCAAGAGGAAGAGAACCACTCGTTACCTCCCCACACCAAACCCAACTGTCCCAAGCTTCCAACCATTTCAGCAACATCACTTTTCAGCAGTTTTCCTGCATGGGTCTTGCAAGCCTCGATACCAGTGGGTTTAAAGCCACAGCTGTTAGCACATTTCAACAAAGCCAAACCTGACCCGTGCAAGCAGGTTTATTCATCTCAAAATCTGTGTCACAGCCACACACTGTGTTAGCAGTTATCAGCAGGTTTCCCCACCATGACACTGTCATTCATAGCTGGGTTAGCTGACCCACAGCAGCACATACCATAGCCACAATGGGATTAACGCTCCCAATGGCACTGCTAACACCAGCAGAGATCTGCAGCTGCAGGGTCTGTGGCAGCTCTTGCTGCTGTTCAGACACAAGGGCTCACAAGAACACAGGGTTTCACTCACAATACCCCAAGAACCCCCTTGTATTTACAGTCCCATTTACAAAGACTTGAAGTAAACCTATTCCAAGGCAGAAAGCAATGGTTGGTAAAGAATAAACTGAGCCCAGCTCATGAAGTTTCAGTGGGTGCAGACTTTGCAAAAGCCTGCAAAAGGATTAAGGACTAGCTTCAGCAAACAGGCAGGACAACAACAGTGAAGTCATGATGAAGCCAACAACAGAGATTTCTGTTTGCAGTCATGAGCCTGTGTTTACAGTTTGCAACTCAGTGTAAATACCAGAAAGCCATTCTTTTCCCCTTCCCATCAGGGCATTGGTATCATGTGCATTTAACTCGATCCAAGAGATGCCTACAGACGCATGCCAACTGTTTCTTGGTCACAGGGCATGCTCCCATCCACAGTGATGGGAACTCACAGGAGCCCATAAATAGAGCTCAGCTGAGTGTGTGAGAGGGGCAGCTCTGCATCAAAGCAGGCAAAGAAATGGGAAAGAGCTACTAGATGCATGAGGGAAAAATGGTGGCAACTGTCGGGGTTTGACTGCTTGTCACTGTATGGGTTATGCAAACAAGCACTGTAAAACATCAGGAGGCCAACTGAAGATGCAAAATGATTCTCAGACAGAGCACACCAACAAGAGCAGTTACACACACAGGCTTGGCTGGTATGTCTGCTCCATCAAAGATGTGGGCTGCAGCACACATATGTATGGCAAAAGCCACCACTGATATCTCCTAGGGTATAGGAGACTTACTCTAATGGAAGCTGCCCTAACTTCCAGATAACCATGTATACCACACAACACAAAGAGATCCCTGCACCAGGAGCTCAGCTAATTCAACCCTGCTGTCAGTCACAGCTTCTCAGATCTATGTGGCTGGGAACAAGAAGCACGATGCTTCTTGCCACGTCCACGAGTCTTCACGACTCCCATGAATGCTTTGTTATTCAATAGAGGGAAGGACAAGACAGTGAAACAACCATCCTAACACTGCCCTCCAGGAGCAATGGCTGACAAGCCCCAGCAAGCCTTGTGCAGCAGCAATTGCCAGCCCCCATTACCTGCTCACCCTCTCTGACATCAAGTAGGTGATATCCAGCCTACCTACAGGATGCATGGAACTGTGTCAGGAGAGGACTGAGAAGGAAGTGGATGCTGAGGCCCTTAACTACACCACAGCCCCACCTCTGCTCTCCCAGTCTCTAGGTGCTGCCTTTCCAAAGCAGCATTCATGAGGCCAGCTTGGGGGGCTTGGAGAAAACCAGCACTTTGCTTCCTGTGCTGCACAAACAGGAGCTGGCACCATCCAGACACACCTTCCATTAGCAGTGACCTCATATCAACAAGGGCCTTTTTTATACCCCTGTTTGGGAAGTCCTTCTATAGAGCACAGAATATCATCATTCCTCCCATCCTTGTCGATCTGGCAATCAAAGTAGCCTCAAACCACTGCACCATCCTCACCTTGTGCAGTCATTCAAGTGCAAAGGACTTGTCCTCCTCCCTGCATGTCCCACTATGACAATTCCCTGCTCCAGTCTCTCTAAGCCATATCCTCAGCATGCCTTCAGAAGCTGAAACTCAAGTTATCAGCTCTGTACAAACAGGCCACATTTCCCCAGTTAGCTGCCACTGATCTTGAGTCTGCTCATAAGCCATTTAGAAAGACTCTTCTGTCCCATCACACCAGGCACATGCCTCATCTTGTGTCTTCCTACTGGTCTTTTAGTTTCCATCAAATGGGAAGCAATGTACTATTTATTGCACTGCCTGGCATCACACATAGGAGGGGAGGTCTGGAATGTGAAGAGCACTGCATCCAGAAAACAGGAAACGGCTGAGGATCAAGGCTGGGCACAGCCTGGAGGCCCACATTTATGGCTCTAATAAAAGGATAAGGCAGAGATGAAAGCAGGGCAGAGCCAGGCTTGGTAAAGCATCAAAAGAAAGGTGCAGGGGGCTAGAACAGGCTTGAAAGAGCAGAGAAGCTGACTAGGCAGATGTTCAGAAGTGTATTTAGCATCCTCCCTGCCAGCCCGGTGGATCAGAGCCAGGACATAGCTGAGCCAAGGCTCTGGAGGGCAGGAACAGCTCCTGGAAACCTACCCCAGGAAGAGCCCACCTGAGGGGCTCCTCCATGCTCAGGACAAGTGTCAAGGACTGAATGGACCGTGCAATGCCACAGGATGAGGGTGTCTCCCAGCACGCCTGGGTCACACCAAGAGCAGGAGTGGCAGCACCTCCAGGCTCCTAACTTCAGCAGGGTACACTTGAATGTGTGTTGAGGGCATGAGTTCACCCCGTGGTGGTGATGGGTGCTGGCACTTAGTGAGGAAGATGATGGACAGAAGAGAAGGGCTGCACATGGCCAACAGCTATTTTGGGGGCTTGACTCAAGAAGTCATTCTCTTCCACAAATGATTTTGTACTGCAGGCTCCAGCACACAGGCTGCGTGCACAGAACGATGGAGACACATGCAGGATTCCCATTCTGGAGACAGGGCAAGCCAAAGCACAGAAAAGAACCCACTTACTCAGCTGCCATCACACTCCATGTCTGAACTGTGATTCCCTCCTGTTCCACTGGGTTCACTGACCTCCACAACGCTCCCTGTAACACCAGCTGGAGCAGCAAAATACAATGCATTGCCCCGGATGGTATGGGTCTGTTTTAGCTTGCCTGGTACAACCACAGACAGGCTGGACAAAGCTGACCCTGGAGCACTTTTATGTGCACACATTCACGCTCTTGTTTATGGGCCAAGAGCCACGTTCCAGGAGAACAGCAAGAAACAGCAAGGTTCGCCTTCCAGCTATTCATTACACACTACAGCCTCCCATACGCCAGCTTGCAGCTCGCCTGACCTCTCCCCAGCTTCTGCCCTCCCTGAGGCTTTCTCCTAATCTTTGAAGAATGCCAGGGAGCTGAGCAGGAACAGGCAGCCTGGAGGGAAGGGGGAGCTCACCACCACCATCAGCCTCCTCGTTTCTCATCACGCCAACATTAAACATAGGAAACAATAACTGGGGAGAAACGACAGTGGAAATCTCGCACGCTCTTCTTGGAAGCAGAGCAATTATCCTTTCATCAGTCATTACCTGGAGCTGTCTGGGAGGGAGGCTGAGGCTTATTTTAATACCTGAATTCTCCAGAGCTGGTTCAGGTCTGGGCAGAGCAAGCACAGCCTCTGGGAAGATTAAGCTGTTGAAGCACAAGGGTCATTTGTACAATGCAAAGCATGGACAGAAACGCTCTCCTTGGAGGCCATAAAAGGTGCCACGGTGCTGAGAGATGTGTGCAGAGCCTCCTCCTTCCCTGGGAGCCTCCTCTGTGCCCACAGCCTGGAAGACATGAGCCATGGCAGGTCTTTGGGGAGCCCATGTTCCACGTGAAACAGCATCACTGCAAAACTGATTTGCAACAGCACTGGTTCAGGAATTCAGTAGACATAACATACAATTAAAATGCATGTGTCACCCACAGTTTACCTTAAGGGATGCTCCACACATCCCTTACAACAGCCACGAGCAGTAGTAACAAAGCAGAAAGAAGTCTCAGCCTTGCCAGCTTTGGATCCAGAAGTGAACCTGGCATCCGACTTGCTCTGCTCTTGCTGCCAGAGGAGACAGATCTCCATTGATCAACAGTAAGGCACTCTCCTTCCGCTCACCTGAGTGGCTCCTGCACAGCTCTTGGAGCTGGAATCCGGTGGGAGCTGACAGAGAGCATGGAAAGGCCGAGAAGGGGCAAGCAAAGGTGAAAATCTCCATTATCAGCACAAGAAACAGAAGGAAGAAGCTGCTTTCCTTCAAAGATGAAACTCTGAAGGAAACAGAAGAGCCTTCACAAGCTATTTTGAACAATAAAGGGGGAAATTTACTAGGACAGCAGAGAAGATCCATACACCAGGCTCAGCACCAGCTCCCAGTGATGGGCACTCTCTCCCAGCTGCACCTTTCCTGCCTTTTCCATGGAAGCATTACAAATATGCACCTTGCTTCCACTTGACGGCCACGTTAAAACACAGCAGCACTGAAGAGGCTCCAGAGTTCAAGGGGCACTTCAAATGGAGGAACCGGGATCCCAAAGCCTGCAGATGGACAGAGATCTGGATCTGCTTTTGGAAGGGTTCATGGCATTGCAGAGGACTCCAGAGAGGTTGCTGAAGGCTCAGCTGGTGAAACCAAGGAGTTGGGCTCAATCTGCTTAAGATGCTTTATTCTTAATGCTGCTTTTGCTCCAAGAGCCAGAGAGCAATTTGGAGAAGGAATGTCTTTGTCAGAGATGTGATGCTCCAGCCCTTTACTGAAGGTGCAGAAGTGCACAACAAATGTCACTGAGCCCTCCTATCCCTTTGGCACAGTGAAGGCCAAGTAGTCCTTCCAGCAAGGGCAATCAAGAACAGCAAGAACTACCTACACAAGGTCTTAAATCTTCCCTCATTCCTGCAGTGCTCCATGAAAAACACATACCAGGCAGATCAGTCAAGCTTATGGCCTGGGCAGAAACGGAAGTTGGGTATTTTCCAGTGATGTGCACAGAGGAAAACATGGAAGACATCCCTACCAAGGGGAAGGAAGAGATTCGTTTCAAGTTTCCCCCTATGTAAAGCAAGAACCAACAAGGATGCCTCAGAGGGACATGTAGACAGCAGATACATCACCCAGAGCCAGTGAGCTCTGACAGCAACTGAAACATTAAGGGGCAAAAGGAAGAAGGTGAAAGAGGGAATGGATCTAGTTTTCAGCTGAAAACTCTTCTTGGCTCCATTGCCCCTATCTCACATCAAGTGTAGGAAACGCAGCCTCCGGGACAACAGCTCCATTCAGTAACCACCAGGAGCTTTCCCTTGGCATTTCATGGGTTTACTCAACCAGAATGGTTTTCTGATCACATCAAAACATCAGATTTATCTGTGTGCTAAAGGGTTTTGCTGGGGACAGGGGAGTAAACCTCAGCTCATTGCTTTGTGAGGCTTTCCTTCCTTTCATCTGCCTTTCAAATAGGGCTCCTGAAGACCTCCACCAGCAGCTTCCAGTACTATTTCAATTACATGGAAATAAATGGGAGGCTGCAAATCGAGGTGGAAGATGATTTCAGAGCACCCTGACACACAAGGTGCCATGCTGTGGTTCACTGGTGCTCCTTTAGCATTAGGCCAGGTAGCTTTTCACCTACAGAGCCCAGCCCACAGCTACCAAGGATGAGGAGGAATTTCACATCCACAAGAAATCAGTTCACACAAAGAGGACTGACTTGTTCACGCAAGTCAGGCATTCAGCCACATTCACAGAACCTGTAAGAGCCCCCACATCCAATGGCTGTGCAAAGCCAATCCCAAGGGGTCACATTTGCAGTGCAAGAAGGAAAGGAAGTAGGTTTATGCTCTGGAAATCCAACGCAGGAAAAACACCCACCTCCCTCTGAGAGCCATTTCACACTGGAAGAATAGCAGCCTGTTGGCCAAGGGCTGAAGCACCTACTATGTATTGTGCTAATGAAGACCTTGGCTTTGGAACCAGAAGAGCCTGGCAAGCAGAAGTTAATCAGTACAATGGAGGCAGGAGAAGCAGTAACTTTGGCAGATCCCACTGTAATGGCTGGAAAACATGAAAGGTACTTCTCAAGGCAGCCAGGAAGTTATTGATGTACTCCTTTTCCTAGACACATCTTGCAGTGACTATGGAACACACCTTCACGCTGGCCTCACAACCCTGTTCCTTTCTTTCCATTCAAAGCAGCAACAGCTTGGAACTCATTAAAGGAGGAGGTCTCTCTTCTCTCCTTAGTGGCAGAAGTGAATGGATGAAGGTGTTTCTTGCTGGTGTGTAGGGGAGGCTGTGTGCCCTCTGCACAGCACTGACAAGTTAAATACCTTTGGGATGTAAATCAAAACTCCCTGCAAAGCTTCAGTCTGAATTCCTGCTGCTCTCCAGGGGCCAGCAGGCTCTGGGATGGGGGAGATGGGGGACGCTAGCCAGCCACCTTCACACTGCAGTCATTAACCTCGAGCAAGCACTGGCATGAAGCTCCTGCTCTTGCATGACTGCAAGCATTCCTCTTTACAGAGTTTATCATAAAGCACCAACTCTCCATAAACATCTCTGGGAAGGGCTGGCCTGGGTTCACCTTCATGCAAGAAGGATGTCAGGCCCTGGCAGGATTCCAGCCATTCATGCTTCCTTCAACCTCCTGATTTTTGTCAGCTCTTACTCAAATGACCTTCTTTAAGAGAAAAAAAAAGAAGAAAAGACTCTTCAATCACACACTTTCCTCCCCTCCACCCGCTGGGGCACTTCATCACTGCAGGATCACTGGGGACAATTCCCATAGTGGCAGTGAGTCACGTTTTCCTCTGCTCCATGCACAGACCCCTTGCAGCAGAGTCACTTTCCCACTTTCACCCTCCATCGTGCTTCATCACGATGCTGTGATGTTAAATTTACAGCACATCCATGCAGAGGCCCAGCCACTCATCCTAAATACACTAAAGCTTTAAGCACAAGGTCATGACCAAAAGTGAGAAAAATCCATTGAACTGTCCTCCTTGGAGCCGTTTGCCACATTCCTGGTGCTCAGACCCAGGTCTGACATGGGAAACCTCAAGTGACTTGTCCTACTCTTCCAGCTTTCCCCCCCCCCAATTCCAGAAAGGAAATCTATTCCACCCCAGGGGGGCATGCACAGACACAGCACCAGCAGGAGCAATTCAGACCCAAGTGCTCCAGCAGATAATCAGCCACAATCTCTTCCCATGCTGTGGTGGGAACTCCGATCCCCCTTGCTGATGAAGCTGTTAAGATTAGGCCACTGCTAGCACTGAGATGACGTGATGTGAGTGTTTAATACACTCACACCAGCTGGGTGGCCAGCCTCAGCCCTTCTGTAGCTTCTTTGCTGGCTGTGAGCTTTCCTCCCTCCCTTCTTCCCATAGGATTTTAACATCCCTGTGAGGATGCAAGCAAGCTCCCAGCCAGAAAAAGCAAAGACCAACAGGCTGCTTAGTTAAGTGCCATTCTCACGGTTGCCACAGCCTTGCCAAATGCTGGAGAAACCCGATTCCAACTGGTAATGAAGTACTTATGGCCCTAGAGGGACCAGCAGGGAAGGAGGGGGCTGACACCATAACCCCAGTGCCAGCCCCTGCTGTGCCCCTGCCCAAGCACCATGCGTCAGCTCCAGGCACTCATGACCCCCCAAAGGGACAAAAGCTTTCAGTCCCTTCAATTAAATCTGAATTGGTCCAAGAGCTCCCTAGAGGGTCATAGAGAGCAAGGAGAGGCCTTGTTTGCCTGCCAAGAAAAGCCCTGCTCTCAGACAAGCCTCTGAGGGTGTTACCTGTTTCACAGGTATCCAAGGAATGTGCAAAGCCTGGCTGCCAGCTATCCCGGCCTCATCCTGCGCTCGCCCTGCAGACCCTGTTGGGTCCTGCGAGTTCCTCTTTTCATCTTCCATCCTTTCCACCTGCCTCAAGCCTTCAAAGGTAGGAAATTAGCGATTCTGCAACGTTTCTATTGCCCAACCTACCAACACAAAGGAGGGAAGAGCAAAGAACTGCCTCTCACTGGGAGCACTACTAGGTTATTATAGCAATTACATACAATAAGGGGAAGCCACTAAAAATGGGCTGAAGCTTTAGGTCTGTGCTCCAGTTGGGCAACTTAGCAAAGGTGGTGCAGAAATAGAGGCTCTGTGAGCCCAGAGAATCCCCCCACCGGGTGAAACAACCAGTGCCAGCCGTGGATGCAATCCCATCCCAAAGGGTATCCAGTGCAAACAGAGGCTTGGGAGAGGAGAGAGAAGGCAAACTTATACCATTACTGCAGCCCCCAAACCATTGCAGGCTCTGGCCCCCAGCACTGCAGCTCTGAAGCCTGTAAATCCCCAGGTGAGCCAAAGGGAACAGCTTTCAAGTGCTGTTAGCTCTGGCCTAAAGCCAGAAGTTGCCACAGAGAAGGACAAAGAGGAGAAGCAGCTCTCAAGGGAAGCTGATCATTGAAATCCCCCTTCCAGAGAAGCAGTCAGTGATCAGAGAGCCATTCCAGGCTGGCCCTCGGTGGGAGGAGAGAGTCCAAGCAACTCCACACACCCCTGCCAGATGGGAATTCTCCAAGAGACACAGCAGATGCCACCTACACTGGCTAACAGGATCAGCACAGCGTGCGTGCCCCGGGGAAGGCTTTGCCCACACAGCTATTATGTGAAGCATGATGTGCCCTGGGTGTTAAGAGATGCTTTGCTGGTGTTGTGTACAGCACAGCTTCAGAGCTGGCACTCATGGGAGGGAAGCTGTGGAGGGTGTTTGAGAGGCTCCAAGAGAGTGCTGCAGCAGGGCAGGGAGTGGATCCAAGACGATTCTGAGGTTAGTGTGTTTTTGAGGCATCTTACAGTGTATCATCACCAATACATGCAGGTACCTCACAAACTGCAGAGACAAAAGAGCCCAGAAAAATCAGAGAGAACTAACTCGTTTCCAGAGGGATAGCTCTGGGGATAAATAGAGGCAGGGGGGGCTGGCAACACTGCTATTACAATGTTAATTCCTTTTGCCTTGCCAGCATTAGAGACCAAGCATCCATTGTCTTCCTTTGTCTTTTACAGGAAGAGCTTCAGGATGGACTTGCTGTTTGTAAAGAGTTTCAAATGCACCCGTTGAAGTTTTACAGCACAACCTTAAACTCCTCAGGGCTGTGTTTTCCTGTTCTGGGGTGAAGCCTTGCTAACCATGCCTCTTCAGGAGGTACATACATAACGGCACCTGCAAAGGCTTCCATGATCGACTCAGTATTTAGGGACAGCCTTAATAATAGCAGCAAATACCACAGCCTGCACTTAATACCACACATGGACAAGAAGATTTTCCTTCCCTATTTTAACTAGACCCTCCTGCTCTGTCATTAAACAAGTAGGTTTTATCTCACCTTCCAGCAAGGACCCCTGAAGCATTTCAGAAGCAGAGGGGCAGGTCCTTGCCAGCCTGGTCTACTGCATAACCAAGAAGGACTTGGCTTACCTGTCCGAGGTCCAACGTGACATTGACCTGGTTGAACTCCAGCCCCCGGGAGAGAGGGGGGCTCTGCCACCAGCGCTCTGTCCCATCGATGGCGTTTGTGATGGGGTGAGCCTTGTTGCTGTTTGCAGAGGAGCAGATGTCACAGTATTGGCCCTGTTGGAAAGAATAAAGCCGACATTTAGCATCCCTTTTGTATGTCAGATACACACTGAGTGTTTGGCAAAGGGACTGTCGTGAAGAATTGGCTGCCAGAAGCAGGAGAGTATGGAGAGGGAGAAGCCCCATCACAATGGAGAGCAGAGGCTGCAGCTCCAGCTCCTCCACTGAGGCTGCCACTCACAGCCCTGCTGACACCCAAAGATCCCGACCCAGCCCATTCAGTCATTCCTATGGACCCAGACTGGCAGCTCTCCTGCCCAGCTCCCTGCAATCTGTTTCTTGTCAACCTATTCATTCCATGAGTACAGTCCTTTCAGCTGCATTTTCAAGCTTCATAGTCTAGCAGCCAAGTTCCTCTTGCTGGTGATGCTGCAGTGCCAGGCCAGAAAGGGATGGCCCCTGCTGCCAGCTGGCCAATGGCTTTCCTGCCTTGCTTTTTGTGGTGCTGGTATGCCAGCTCCATGGACACGCTTCCAGAGCAAACAACTCTTCAACTTTAACAGCACCTCCTGAGCAGGATCACACAAAGACCCATGCTGTGAAGGGCAACTCTTTCTTTCCCCTTTGATGCACAGATGGACCTCACTCTTACAGAAATCTGCAGACAGCCCTGAAAATAGGCAAGTTATTTGCTTTGCGGAGCCACTGCTCTGTCACTTGAATTGCTGCTACAAGCAGGCTGGAAGGGAAAACCTTGCAGGCAGTTTTCCCTTACAGACAGTTATTCCCAGGCAAGCAAGCTATCCTTGCCTGTCCCAGCTGCAGTCGGCTTTAATATCATACCAAGTATGTTATCTCAAGACAGGCTTCCTTCATGTGCATCCCTACAAGGGCTGAATCACTGCAGAGTATGTGATCCTCTGTGATCCTCCAGATGCCCCAAACTCTGGAGGAATCCCAGTGCAAAGGAAGCAGAGATTTCACCGCATTCTTCCCCCCAGCCATGTACTGTGCTATTTGCAGGCAACTGTCCTGAACAAGAACACCATTTAATTAACACTTCTAGAGATATGAAACAGCAGACATGCAAGCACAAGGCCAAAGGAAAAGGCAGCTGAAGCCATGCAGGTAACCCTGACACTCATGCGGGGAGCTGCTGCTGCACACAGAGGTCACGACAAGGCTCGTTTGAACATGCACGGAGCGAGGAGGGAGAATAGACCAGATAAAACTGCCCCAACTCTTCAGCTCAACCCTTTAACAGGAACCGGTGCAACAGGTTGTGTGGAAACTGCTGCTGCACAACACACAGCATTGAGGTGGGGGCCGACATCAGTGAGGGTACAAAATGGGGACAAATAACAAAAAAAACACACTGGTTTCATACTTTACATTCTTGCCACAGATGTGAAAGCCATTTTGAACCCAAAGTTCAGAGTGATGGGAGCCAGGCAGTTCAGGTTGAGTAAGAGGGGGCTAAAACATGGGATCAGCTGCTCCCCATTTGTAATGCTGCTGTTCCCCCTCCTCAGTACATCACGAGCTGTGCTCATCAACAGCTGAATTAAGTTTGCTATTCAAAGTGGCATTAGCCCCTGTGCTGCTCCATCTGCTCATTAATTGTTTCATTAGAGCCAGACCTAAACCTGATGAGAACCGTTTCCAGCTGTTTGTATTATGGAGCAGCTCAGGCTCTGGCACAGCACATCATGTCTACAGGGAAGGGAGAAGCTCTGACATCAGAGGATTTTAATTGAACAGCAATTGAGAGCTGCATGCTTAGTGGGACAGCGGGTTGCCAAAGCTGGGGCAGTGTGGACATCACTAAAGCACACCAAAGAAAGAACTTCAGCAATGCAAGAAGCAGCAAGGCAGCTTAAGGAACATAAACCTGCCACTGTGGGAGCTAACTGCATAGAGAGGGAGATAAGGAGGGGGTTTGAATGGAGGGCAGCTTCCAGAGACCTGATCCTGTTCCCGCTCCAGTCAGTGGGAACTTTGAAGTTTCCTCTGAGCATAAAGGCCAGCTCAGCACCCCGCTGGCACCGCTTCCCTCGGGAAAGCAGAGGGCTTTGTCCCAGTGGATTCGGCCCTGCCCTGACCCAACCTCAGCTCTCCTCACCTTCTTTACTGGAAAGCCGCAGGGAGCGTGGGGCAGGCAGAGCTGCTGGGATGAGGTAAGGCAGGCAGGAAATGGGGTATTTCAGACAGAAAGGCTGTTATTGGGGCAGTCCTCTCGGATCAAGTGACTGCACACAAGAGCAAGGGCTGACTCTCCGGGGATCTCTTCTGCAGGCAACAACTTGGTCTAAAACCATTGTTTTCAGCTGCAGTTAAACCACTCAAGTCCAGTGGTGTCATACATGTAAACACAGAAGAGACATGAACAGAGACGTACAGAACCAAACGACACCCAAAGCACAGATTGCCTGGGCTGAGGCAGCATCCATCACCATGCACAGCACAGGAGGAAGAAGCAACAAGGCTGATGGTGGCTGCCTGTTGCAGGATGTCAACAGAGAATGCCACTTAATCCAGAGACATTCAGGTTCAAACCCCATCTGTGCTCAACACCAGGAAGGGCAAGAGGACAAGACCTCCGGTTAGCACCAACACCACACAGGCAAGCACAGCAATTCCACGAGCATCCAAGTGTTGTGCAGTGGCAGGGCTCAGGTGAAGACAGGCTTCAGATGAAAGGAGAAGCAGCACTGATCTGAAATGAGTGAGGTTTGCTGCATGTTTTTCAACTCTAACGTCTATAATTGCTTCAGTTAATGCCAGTAACTTGCCTTATTGTTATACTACTAATCTGAACTAAAATAACCATCCACAGCCCTGCGTCACCGAGAGCAATGAACAATCCCTGCCAGCTCTGGCAGGTCTCTGGAACAGCCCCCAGGCAGTGGGATGGGATGGGGAACATGAGCTATGCCTCTGCAGAGCTGCCTCTCTCTCGGAAGACAAATATCTACAAGCATCTTCAGTAAAGCTTGATAAGATCAACAAACCTATAATCTCTCTTTTGCCTTATCTTTGAGACATTACCACGAAGGCAGGATCATCCATGGGACAAGGGGAGCAAACCTGCGTGGGGAGTCCCTTTCAGCGCACCTCAGCATCGCTGCGCATCGCATCCTTGCAGCCTGAAAAGCCCCCCACAGTTAGAAGCTGTCTTCTGCCAAAGAGCCCTGAATAAAGCAAAGGGACCCCTTGAAAAGGTTTACAGCCTTCCCACAAACTGTGCCAGAAGCACTTCAAGTGTCTTTAGAGCAGCATTATTTCAGGAAGCTCAGTGCTTATCAAAGTTTTAAGACTATTACAGTTTGTAGTCAATGAACTCCCTCCCCTGAAAGCCTTCTACGATGTCAAATGAAAACAAGCAGAAAACAGAACTGCCTGAATTCATTGACCAGATGATGGCATTCATGTTTACCCTGGGTCTTAGGTCAAGCAAATGTCCCTTCACCACTGCAGCACATGGAAATCTCCCGGAGGATGCCAAGAGGCACTCTCCCAGAATTCCGGACCAAACTTCCCCTTACACCACGGCTGCACCATGCAGAGCAGGTGAATGGAGAAGGGAAGGGCCACGCAGGCAGCGAGGACGAGCATGTGGAGTTCATTATTGCTTCTTCAGGGTGCTCAAATTGAACACTTCCCTACCGCCTCCCGCATTGCTTTAGTCACCGGGTGGTGCCAAAGCCCCTAAAGGGAATGAATTGGAACTCTGCCCCCTCCCCTGTAGGTGCTGCCCGTGGTCATGGAAAGAAGCCCCCACAAAAGGGCTCCTCTAAAGCTTTCAGGCTGACTGAAGACCACTGGCCTGGGAAGTGGTGCTCAAATCAAAGCAACCCTGCGCTAGAGCTGCAGAGGAGAGCACTGCAGAAACCCAGGGCTGATGAGCCCCGCTTGGCAGCAGGGGGAATCCAGCGGGATGTGTGCACCCTATGGAGCCAGGAAAGGGCTGCACTGAAGGATGAGGAGATACGGCTGCCCTAAAGCTGGTGCAGCCAGAAGGATTTACTTCAGTCACCAGCATCCTCAGTGTCATGCTAAGCAGGCAGTATGGCCAGAGCACAGCTGGACAGATGTGCAGGGATAAATGCATAGCCACATTTACCAGCTCTTCTGTGAGGTTTTATCCTCCCATTGTTGCTTGGCAGATCATTCACATCTATTTGCAAATGCACATAGTAGCAGTTACTTCCTCACCTTTCCTTATTACCTTTGCCTTGCTTGCAGGCACAATTACTACACCAAGGTAAGTCTCCTGCTACTCGTACTTAAAGCAAAGCTTCTCCAAGCCACGTTAGAGTGCAGCAAAGCGAAACAGATCACTTTAAAAGGTAGCAAAACTCAGAGGAGAACTATGTCAGCTTTCTGCCACCCAGCAGCATCTTCAACAATGCCTACAGCACACGGAGCAAAATTCCATGATGAAACCACACAATAGCCAGAAAATTCCTGGTACTGCACTAACTCGGGAGAATGTGGCCAGAATGAGAAAAATGCTTCAGAGATGATGCTGGAACAAAGCCACCCCTACATAAAAGGCTCAACCCAAACCACCAAGCTGTCCCTCGCTCTTCCTTACTGTTACACCAACACTGACAGCCCTCCTCCTCCACTCCAACAGATGAACTGGCATCACCAACCTCATGAGTCACATGCAGAAAACTCTAGAAAGCAGCAGCTCCAGAGCAGGCTTGGGCTGCCCTGGCTCTGGAGTTCTTGCAGCTAGTGGTTTACAATCCCATTCCCAACTGCTCTTTCTTCTTTTCAAGACAGCAGTAGCTGTTAAAGCACGCGGCAGTTTTCACCATCTGCATTCCAGGCTCCCCCTGGTCCACTTAAAATGGGACCCCTGAGATAAGTGCCCTGACATTCACTCGTAAAATTCACCCTCTTTCTCCTTTGCTCATCCAAATGCCCCTCCAAACACACAGGGAACGGCGGAGCCAAGACCGGTAAAAGTAAATGCTATCACATTTATCATAACGACTCCGTGACTGGCGGAGGAATTAGAGATGGTTTGCCCAGGATTCTGTGACCACAAAGAACCGATAACTTCAACAGAAGGACTCAAAGAGCCGCGTTCCACTCGCAACTTCAGGCAAGGCCGGGAGAAGAGCACGTGTGTCTGCCCCATGTCCCTGGGGACCCCGGATAGGCTCCGGCACACAGGTCCGACCAAGGGAGGATGCCCTCAGGACCTGTGCTGCCTACCCCGGCTCACAGCACCCATCACCGAACCCTCCGCGCACGGTCCGCCAAGCGCGGATGCGTGGGGCCCCGCTCCCTTTTCCCACCTCTGCCCTCCCCAGTCCCGGCGAGCAGCGGTGGGAAAAGGGAGCACAAAGAAGGGCTCGGCCCCCCCTGCACCCCTCAGCCGGGAGGCGGCTGTGCCCCCCGCAGCGAGGCTCCGCATGCTGCGTGCCCGCGCTTCCCCTCCGCTCCGGCCGTACCTGAATGGTCTGGTTGGGGTCCCCCCCGGCCACCGGTCCCCCGACCAGCTTGCAGTAGAGATCCTCCACGGCGCGACGGCTGCCGGCGCCCGCCGCTTCCTCGCCGCAGGTGGCGGTGGCGGAGATGCGGGTGCCCTCGGCCAGGTTGAAGTAGGGCGGGTGGAGGCTGTGCCCGTTCACATCGCTGGGAAAGGAGGCGGGCGGCCGAGCGGCAGTGACCAGCACCAGCAACAACCCCAACGCCAACCCCAGCTCCGGCCGCGCACCGCCCCGCTCCGCCGCTCTCGCCATCTTCACCGCGGTTGCCCCGGGGCGGGCAGCGGCACCGACCTCCCCGTCCCACCGCCTCGGCACTGCGCTCCGCCCCGCCGCGGCCCAACTACTTCAGCTTCCCCCGACGGGGAGGGGCCGCCCGCAGCACCACCGCTCCTAAGCCTTTGGCTCAGAGGCGGGGCCCTCCGCAACACCCAACACCCCCCCTCCAAAGCCCGTGCCGGGAACCCCCCTTCCCGTGGGCAGCAGAGGCCAAACGGGGTGAAGGGATCCCCCCTCCCAGGGAAAAAAGGGGAATAGGATCCCTCGGGAAACAATGTGCCCATTGTATCTGCGGGCTGCGCTGCCTCGGCCGGCTCGCTCCATTAATGGAGTTAAACTCCATTAACCGGTAGATCGGTTTATCTCCAGGAAAAAAAACATTACTAATTAACAAACCCAACCTTCTCCCCATCTCTCTGCTGCCCATGGACCATCTCTGAGTGGTGAGATTTGCAAGGATGCAAGTTGCTATACACTGCTTGGGGGAAGATGCTTTATAGATAAGAAACTGAGCAAACTACAAACAGTTATATACAACAGTACGTAAATTAACTCATCAAAGCACTACTTTGATTTTCTAGCACAGGCAGACTATTTCGAATCGAAGCATTGAGTGATACACACAAAACGTTGTGCCTGAACTGACCAATACTTTGAAGGAAGAAGCTACAGAGCAGACCAACACAGAAAAGGTCTGGACTCCATACAGTGGCATTGCTATGGTAATTGGACCTTACAGGAAGCAAAGCAAGCCCTTAAGCATGTCCAGGTCTCCACAGGCTGCTGCTGGATGCTTGCTCGTTTCATCACATCACCTTCTTTGTTTCAGTGAGCAGGAACTGTCTCTCTTGGGAAAGTTACTGCCATAAATATGAAGAGCTCTTTAAAAGAAAGCACAGTGATGTGCATAGTGAAATGCAAAGCTCTATGGGTGGGATCCAGGGAGGCCATGCAGTAACACTCATTTTGGCACTGCCAAAGGTCCTTGGAAGATCCCTTTTGCTGTATCTAAAGCACTCTGTGTGACCTAATGTTTAGCAGTATAGTGGAAGGTTACCATACAGTAGAGTGGAGCCTGGGTCAGCCGGATGCTCACAGCCCGCAGCCATGTGCTGCTTGGGAAAGTTGGTCAGTCCCAACACAAGGAGGTGAAGGACCCACACACCATCGCAGATCAAGGAGCATCCCCAGTGCAGCCAGTTCCCTCCTGGCACACTGGGAGATCACATCAGCATGACATGAGGCCTGGCAAGGGCAGGGGTGGTGAGAGGTACCTGGTTCCACATGGCCAGGAAGCACTGAAGCACAGCTGCCAAGCCCATTCACATAGAAACACTTCCTAAAGGGCTTTCAGGCATCTCTTAACTCCTTCCTGCCTGTATCTCTTTCTGCTGGTTTCCCCCCTTAAGGCAGGATCTTCTCACTGGGCAGATGAATGTGTCCTTTAAAAGAGAACCTTTGAAACCAAAATCCTATTAAGAGAACAGGCCTCTTTGCCCTTTAAACTGCTTGAAAATGGGTAGCTGCCTCTGAGGAAAGTGGAAGAGCCACCAGTGAAAATACTTGTGCTCTGGAGTAATGGTTAACTCACATGTTTATGTATGGAGACAGGAATTAAAACTTCCTGCAACTTTCTCAAATGCTATATTTAATGAGCTACTTACACATGTGAATATGTACAAACGAGGAAAGCAGGGCAAAGATGAAGAGAATAACCTTCTCCCACCTCTACAATAGAGTTACAAGGCAAAACTCTCGGGTCAGTCTAATATTCCTCTAGTGTTAATGCTGTGGCATGTAATTAGTCACCCTCCAAAATGTAGTTAAGGCAAGTGAACTCACACTCGACACATGGGGCTTGTGGTACAGGCTCAGGAAAAAGGGATGGTTTTGCAGCCCCTGGTAAAGAAGAGCAAATAGGGAAGGCTGGAAACATCTTTAGGTGACTTACACAGAAGGAATCTGAAATTGGCTTAAGGACAGAATGTTCTAATGAGTTGGTTGGGGGATTTTTCAGCACAGTTTATAACATAGCTAACCATACCATCTAGAGGCTATCAGCTTGAGTGCCTTCCTGATGCCATCTCTGGTCAGCTGGAAAGGAAGACAGGCTTGCTAAGCTGGACCAGGCACAAGTCCCATGTGAGGGGCAGCAGTGGCAAACATGACAGCTGAAAACTCCTGTGGGTTGGCAAGGAATACTCTGCTCCCCCAAAGATGTGCCCTGACCTAAAGCAGCTAGAACTTAACTGGAATACTGAAGCCTTTCTTCCGTTTAAGCAGCTTTGCTAAGCATTAACTTCAGCAGCTTTGGGTAGTTACCATTCATGTTATCACCTGCTCTGATCCCTCTCAGTTTTACTAGCTTCTCGAGGCTAGCAATGGTGTTTGGCTCAGCTTCACAAAGCTACTGGTCACAGCGACACACTCTCAGATATGAGATGTTGAAACAGAAGGGATTTTTCCATCTAAACTGACCCACCACCAGTGAATGCAGAATGAATGGTCTGTGGTGACCGTACTGATACCTTCCCTGCCCCTATGTGTAGCAACATGACATCAGCCATGCCGTAACCATCTGCAACTGTTAAAGGCATCGGGGCTCCACTGATGTTCTAAGTTTTGCCTCCCTAAAAACTGCAGGACCACGAGGAGCTTTCTAGAAACTGCCTTGCAAGCTCTTTCCTTGGGTGAGCTCTAGAATGACAGCAGCGTCTAGGGAGCATGGAGGGGCACAAAGAGCTTAAAAGAGCTCTGAGAACAAATTCAATGCTTGGGCTCCCAGCAGCTCACCTCGATGAGGGAACCCAGGTCCTAAATCTGAGCAAGGATTCACCCCAGAGACCCTTCTAACCTAAGCACAGGGAAGTGTCCCACAGACAGAATCGGGGCCCGTTGAGTAATTCCATGGCAATGCAGACAAATTCTGCTTGCTGGGGATGCATTCTCTGGTTTGGGATTGTCTACTACATGGAGAAATGAAAGAAGCACTACTCACTGTGGGAAATCCAACATCTGGTCAATAGAAAAGGAACCACAGTATCCTCAAGCAAGGTACCACCGCAGCTAGAGCCATCAGCAAGAGCAGAGCCTGAGCCAAGAGAAATAAGTGAGCATATGGTCCTTGTACCTTGTGTAGGGTCAGGAACGTGTTATTTTATGGGAGATTTAATTACTTTTCTACTACCCTGCTGCAAGAAGGAGGAACAAACGTATTTCTGCTGACCTAAGAACATTATACCAAGCTCCCCATTTTCATAAGCTTGTCGTGTCTTGACACAACTGTGTCAAGAACAGCTACTAGAAGCTAAGAACTAATTCCCCGTGAGCTGGAATTGAAGCCAGAAGAGCAATCAATGTCCTTCAAGCACATCTTCAGCTTTATAATCTCCCAGGCTTCATGGGCTCTACTTGAGAAGACAAAGTTAAGGTTTCAAGTGAGGCTTCACTGAGTTTGCTGAGTTGACAGAGGCACGGAAAGGGGTTCCCCTCCTGTTCACACAGGTGCATACAGACAGTTCTGCAAACAGCCCACAAGCAGACACCCAAAGTACATTTGCCCTGGTTGTTCTTCAAGCTGACAGCTCAATTCCAGCTTTTCAAACCCTTCTGCATAGGGGGGAGGTAGGGCCCCGCTTGCATCTACAGAGGGAAATGACCGAGGAGTTTTGTTGAAGCCATGAGGAATTTGACCAGGATCTGCCTCGCTTTCTCAGGCTGGTCCTTATGAATGCAGAAAGCCAACGGCCAAAAGGGATGCTCGGACTCATCACACTCCCTCATCTGCTATCTACTACATACCATAAACTTCTACACCACAGTGCTATACCCAGCACAGCTCTGCTTTTATGGAAATATTCCTGATGCTGGTTTTGCAGCGTTAAAAGACACAGTTAAACCTGGACAGACCAGACCAGACCGATAAGGTGATGCAGCAGGAAGTAACTCTAAGAAAGAGCATCCTTTGTATCTCTTTGGAATTGAATTACGTTTGTGCAAATGCAAACCCTTAAATCTGACGAGTGCCAAATGAGCATTGCCAAGAGCTGAATTAGGACACATCTGGAATTAACGGTTATTCCCCCTCTGTTAAATTAACATCTTATCTTTGTTTCCTTTAGGCCAGTTTGATACTCAGCTGATGCACTTGCTGCGCCTGGCCAGCACCGTTTAGTTCTACCCCACAGGCATCACCCATCTGCGTTTTGTCTGCTGTGGACATTCTCACAGAGAGACCAAGAGGTTTCATAATGCAGCAGGACATGTTACTCTACACCAGAGAATTCAATTCACTTTAAGGTCAGTCTGTACCTTTCCTGAATCAAAGGGTACCAAAACCCTCCCAAAGCCAGAACAGGTGTTTCATTCATACTGTCTGTCTACCTGGCAGGGAACCAAATACTTTCCTTCAAAGCCTGAACTCCATATTCTTCTGGGGCACACTGAAAACATACATATGTGCTGTCTCCTTTGCATTCTTCAGGCTTAGTCGTCATGAGCTCTGTGTTTTTCTTTGCACAAATCAAACAGGAACACAGCTGCTTTTATGTGAGTAACTAAATCACACTTTAACTTCGTGCCATGCAGCTCTGCCCGCAGCCAGAAGGGCCCTGCAGATTGAGCTGACATGTCAACAGAGATCAGTTCACCCGCCGGAAAAGGGCAACTGCTTCTCGACTGAGACATGGTGGCTGCTGAGCACTGCAGGAGGATGAAGATTGGGGTGTCAAGTTGAAGCCACGGAGGAAGCAGGGGGATGAGTGAATGTGCTTGGGATGATAATCAGTGCAATCATGGGAGTTAATGCACCCATTCAAGAGTGAAAGAGCAATAGGGGCAAGCGAGAGACACACAGAACATTGTAACCCAAGCCATTCTATGGTTCTAGGAGATAGTCAAGTTTCTTTGAAGGAGGGGAAGGACTGATTCCCATCAATAAGGACTGCTTGGTTTAAATCATCCGCTGTGTTTCCGTTCAGGAGGTTTCTTTTCTTCTTGCCGTTGTTGAAAGCTGGTGCTAAAGTCACAAGTCACTCTGGAAACAGTAGGACAGGAGAACACGCTCCAGTCTTCTTTGTTCCTCAGAGTTTCTCCTTGTGCATGTTTTTCCTGATGAAATAAGAGCTGGGTCTTGCAAGGAATGGCAGGTGGGAAAGAGGCTAAAAAGAGTGGGAAAAGCAATGAAATGAAGGGTTTCCTCTCTTTCAAATGCACTTTTTGAACGTAGGAAATAACCTCATTCCCCATGGCCAGAATGTTGAAGCATTATAGCAACCAGTGCTGGTATAATGAGTACGTGAGGCCTCTGCTAGAAGCCTCTGCTGCACAGGCAGGTTGTGCTGGGGTCACCAAGCAGCCATGGGGCTTCAAGGTGGGTAGCAAAGACCTGGCATCCACCAGCCTGTACCTGTGCTACTTGTCAGACCATTAGTGGAACCTTCTGCTAAGGCAAAAGCCAGTCTCAATGCACAGGTTTTGTGTTTTCTTCTCATCAGACAGGGCAAGGGCAACAAAAGGTGAGAAAGAGGATAACTCTTCTGGAATAACAATGATCTATGTGGACAAACAGGAGGAGCTGGTATCTTAGGTGTGCTCCGTCAACATTAAACCCCTCATTTGCATTATTTGATTTAAGCATATTAGAAGACATAAACGCAGTATCTCTAATTCTGCCCAATAGCCCCCATCCTTTACCAGAGAAGATGCTGCAATACAAAGAGTTGGTGTGCAATGCCTTGGGGAAGGTCAAACAGCCTCTGTGTGCTGTGTCCCCACATGCTGGCACTGGGGACCTGGCTCCAGCAAACACACTGATGGCAGCCACAGCACTTTGGGGTGAAGACCCCTCTGTGTGAGGACACCAGCTTGTACAGGGACCGGCTGTGCTGCAGCCACTGGCCCAGCATTGCTTGCGGGTGTCTTGGCATCATCTCAACGCAGATATATTCGTATCTGTATTTTCCACTTATTTCCAAGCTAGAAATAGATTAGTTACCATCCAAAACTTCCCCACTTAGCACAAGGCATAGCTGGATGACAGCGTTTAGCTCCAGCCACACATTGTGGGCTCTGCCAATGGCAAATGCTTTTTTCCCCTTTCTTTTCCTCTGGGATACACCCAGTCCAAGCACAATATTGACAATAAGCTCTTCTTTTGGAGATTCCCAGTCCTAATTCGTGGGACTTGCATTGTAATGAAATATTAGCAAGAGTTGCCTTGGTAACTGCCCAGATGAAGCCCTCTTATATTCACTGAAGTTCTCCCAGCGTGACTAATACCTCCCGGCCTGTAGTTACACCACTCTGAACGTCCTGAATGCATGACCAAGTCAGCAGAGCAAACACACTCAAGCCCCATTTATACAGTTATGGCTTAATCTGATTATTTTGGAGCTTGACCGAGTGCAAGAGAAATCTGTGGTGTTTCCCTTTGCAGGCATTAGCTCCTCACTTTCATCTTGTCCCTCTCATGAATTCAAGTTAGGATTTCCCATTCTGCATCTCCTAAAGCAGCAAAACCCAGCACAGCCCAACAGCTGAGTGCATATTGCGCCCATCTGGTAAAATGCATTTGGTAACGTTTTCTTTATCCCATTAACCTTATCAGTGAGCATAACACATGGGGAATGTGAAGGGCCTTCACGCCATGCAAAGCGCTTGCAGCCCCTCTGCCCCAAAATCCAGAACACAGTTTTCAGTCACTTAAAGCCATTGGCGTGAGAGAAAGCCAGCAGAGCCATGGGACACAGGGGCTGACAGAGATCCTCACCTGACCTGAACAAGCCTTCACTCCTCACACTTCCCTCCCCATAAGCTCTCTGGTGTTGCATACACACAGTTCCCCTTCTGCCGGTTGGACTCTAAGTGCTCAGGTACATGCCCTTGGCCACGTACAGCTCCAGGCTTGCACAGGAGAGAGATTTCCTTCTACTTGAGGGCCTGTAAGGAAAGCCCTGTGCTGCAGCACTGCTCTTCCCAGGGATGCAGGAACCATCGCACCCCCAGGGCTGCTGCAGCAGTGGAAACTGAAGTAGCTCCTTTGCAAGCTGCAGCTGACAGCAGCAGAGTATCATGACTCCAAACATGGGCTCGCTCCTGCTGCTGGCTCCATGCATCCCAGCTGTCCACCTGACCCTTACTTTTGCCTCGCAAAGCTCCTTTCACTGCCAGAACTGAGGATTTATAGGTCCCAGAGAGAACGACTCCATGCCCTGATCCTCCCCGCATCTCACTCTCGCTCTGATTTCGAGGAGTAGGATTCATCTCCCTGAGTGGGACCAGGGCAGAGCGCCTGCAGGAGGGGGAGACTTGCAAGAGTGCGAGTTCTCAGCTATTTAAACCTTGGACGTGCACAGAATCATTTCCTTTGACAAGATGACCACGGCATTCAGACCCCCCTGTTTCTGTCTGGCCCATCAAGCTCCCAAAACTCAGGCTTTAGACATGAGAGATGGCAATTGCAATGTCAGAGACAGAGAAGGTCAGGGTGACAATGTGCTCGCGATGTTTTCTTTTAAATGAGGAGGGATGCTAGTAACTGTCCAAGCTTTTGAGCTGAGAGACTGAGCACAGCTCAATGAGCGCTGTGTAGCTCCTACAAGGCAGCTACTGAGCTACGTCTTACTGCAGCTACAAGACCGCTTTCACTTCCAAGTGAGACATGAGCCATATCATATCTCTGCAGGAATTAGCCTCATCCAGCTAAGACCTTGCTCTCCTATGAAAGCAGAAGGGCACAGAAGTTTTGGATCCCTTCCTACAGCTCAAGGTACACAATGTAGGGCTGCTGAAGCCTGCAGATGTGATTCCTGCAGATGCAGCTAGCTTAGCTGTGGCACAACTAGCACCAGATTTGCCATCAATCAGAACTACTGCAAGGCAGAGCTCCTTTCAGCATGGGTTATTCCTGAATAGAGGATTCTTTAACAAGAGACAAACACATCAGCACAGTCTTTCCTGGCACTAGAGACTCACTTGGGGTTTGTGCTGCACTAAGTTGCATACAAACTTGCTTTTGAGAGTCAGTTTACAGAGGATACAGGAGGACATTGCCCACCATTAAGCCACTCTGCAGTGCCATCTCTAACTGCACATTCTGGGGTCACTGTGGTAATGGGACATTTATGCCTTTCATTAGTATTTGTCCCTTGCATGCAGCACAAGTGAGTTTTGACACCTGTGTCCCCATAGATAAGCATTAGCCATGGTTTGGGCTCTATATCAGGAAAAGACTTTACATATTTCCATTGTCACAGCCGTTAATCTGAAATCTAAACTACTTCCTATTTGGGAAAGCATCTGAGTTTTTTTCCATGGGGATTATTCCTACAGTACCTTAATTAATTAATAGGAACAGATAAAATAATGTCCCCCCAAAAGGAAAATAGCTGCTTTGTCCAGAACAGAAGAGCTATGCTCCTGTTTCTAACATCATGGAGGAAGATGATGCCGCAGCCAAGAACCCAGGCTATGGCTGAGGCTCAAATCCCTTCTCTACTAGTTTCCTGCATGACCTTCCCCACTCATTGCTCTGCTGGCTCTTTGCTCTCTTCATCAACTCAAAATGAAAGTAGCAGCAGTCAGGGGGTATGATGAGAATAAAAGCATTATGTGTAGGCACATCTTTAAGTCTGTCAAAAGTGGATTTAGCAGCTAAGCCCTGCTTGATTTTACAGGTTAGATAAATTGCAGTGAAAACCCCACACGTTCTGCACAGCCTCTCCAGTTCATCTTGCAGGAGACTAAAGAGTAAGTACAAAGCCTGGTGGGCCCGTGGGCTCCTGACACAGCAGTCTCTAAACTCAGCTCAAGGGCTGGTGAATGGAAAAGCCATCACACAGGAAGCCTGAGGGCTTCTCTAAGGCTCTGAGCTCAGAGGGATGCAACAGGATGCTGCAGCAGCCTCTCTGCAGGCTGCCCTGCTAAGCTGGAGTGTTTCTGCTCATCCCAGGATGAGCTGGGGTGCAGAACGGCTGCGAGGTCAAACCCTTGTTTACACACATGGGAAGCCCTTTGGGAGTCCTCAGTGCAAGATCTCGAGTGCGGTTTTCCATCCATAACACTGCAAATAAGGTGACTGGAACAGAGCCCTGCTGTCTTCGTCCTTTGGGTGCTAGTTTTCAGCAGTAACCTCCAATTTCCTCAGCACTTTGAGGATGGTTTGTACTGTGCATAACATCCGTACAGTCATCCAGGGAAGCAAAGACATCTCCTTAAGCTTGGACTGGCTGCTTTGCTGGGGTAGATCCTGCTACTGCCTGAAACACTTTGCATTAATATCGAGGAAGACCTTTGAAATAGAGGAAAGAGGAACCTGAGAAGCAGAGCTGAAACCTCCAAACTGAGGGGGGTTCTCCTCAGTTTTCGAAGATCCCTGGAAAGCTGGCGAGGAAACCAGCAACTATTTCACTTTCTTTAGGAAGAGTAAAGGTACTTTGTGGATTAGGAGATTAAAGCTACAGATACACTGTCTGGTAATTTTATAGCAATTAAAGTAATTCACTTGATGATGTGCTGCCATTTCAGCTGCTTTGGGCTTTTAGAATGTTATTTAAAGGAGCTGTAGTATTAAAAAGCTTCAGATGTGGAATCACTGCTGAAAGATATCCACTCTGGATTGACGCACAGCTCTGAACTTGTAAGGACTCCCAAGATGAAAGCCATTTGGAAACTCCTTATGTGATTTATACATTCAGTGCCTGACATCCTCATCTTCATGCTGGGGGATTTATTCCTTCCCTAATGAGGTGAAGGTCAGGCATGCCACGCTCTCTGGGAATGGAGAGGGTATGGGCGTGTGCCTGTTGGCATTCCTGCCTTCAGCTCTGCACTTCAAGCACGAGGTATGGATAAAGGAATTTAATTAGTTCTTGCCTGCATCTATTAGACCGCTCTGGAGGAAGGGATGCAGAGACAGTGCAATAAAGAGAGTATGTGATTTGCATGCTAATAAAGGCACATCCACTTTATCTGGACAAGCCTTGACTTGATACCGAGATCAGAACTTGCACTAAACCCGACTTTGCTCCAAAGCGAGCCTGCCACACACAGCAGTGTGGGTTCCACAGGGTTTAAAGTTAATTACAATCTAGTCTGCGTTTGCTGTTTCATGCCTCCCTGGCATTCCCTGGCCTGCAGCTCACTGCAAAAGCAGATTAAATGCTTTGGGGTGTTTATCAAATCATTATTATTACAGGCACTTGCTGGCTTTGGGAGAGGAAGCATCGGATTCTCTTTTGCTGTTTGTTGATGGTGTTTAGAGCTAGAGAGAACGGAGGAGACCTGCTGCCCACACAGGAGGGATTGAGGCTGTGGCTTGACAGCATGTTGTCTTTGGCAGCAGTGTCAATGTAATCTCTTTCTGTCCTCCTCCCCTTCTGGTTGTGGAACCAGGCTGTGGAGCAGAACGGGGAACTGCTATAGAAAGGGGTGAAAACAATTGTTTCACAGTTTATTTTTCTTTAGCTATCTAAGCCATTTAAGGATCAGCCCTCCCTGTGAGACTGCGCTAGTCAGAGAGCTGGAAGCACAATTCCTTCTGCCCAAGGCTGTTAACACAGGTAAACACTACAAGTGGTTGAAATCTAGCTCTTGCTGATTTAAGGCAGCAGTTCCTAATACTGAGAGCAATGATGTATAGCAAAGCATAGTGTCACTAGGCCAGAACTGAAAGCAACCCATCCATTTGCAGGAGAGAAAGGCAGGACAATGCACTTTAGAGAGAGTTTTTAGTTCATGGAACATGCACAAGCTGCGCTGTTCCAGCTCTCCTTACAGATCCTGGCAGGGCAAAATCCCAGATGTTTAGGTGAAGGAGCCCCCAGCCACATCCAGATTTGCTATAGGGATAGCAGAGTTAGGCAGGAAAGATGAATCAGCTGCAGCAATCAGCAGCAAAGGAGAAAAGGCCAAAAAGGTTTGAAGTGCTTCTCTGAGTACTGGGTTGAGTCCTTGATTTTCATGGATCTCCTACCTGGCCTGGGAGGAATTGCTTGCCTGTATCCTGATTTCCCAGCTGTAAGACAGGGACAATAGCACCGTACTCACAGCAGATGAGATGCTAGACACTGAGGTAAAACACTCTCCTTAGGATAACTCATACAACAGCACATGGCACCAGCAGAGGACAGGGAGCGTGTACCCACTGCAGGGACAATACTGCGTGTACTGCCGGGACAATGGGATCACCTGATGGGAGTTTTGAAGCAAGCCATGTTCTCAGGGAGAGCCCTGGGTGGTCTCTGATGCAGCTTGACTGGTAATTTGCAATAAAGCACCATCTTGGCAACGTACCACAAACACCTTCCTACGAAATGAAAGCCTAGCTTTGTCCCTGGAGCATACTGTTCAACATGACACAGCTGCTCTGAACAGCATCCAAAGGCCCTGCAGAGGATGGGAGGTACACGGGAAAACCCTGCACAAGCATAGGTGAAACATCCTCCTCATTCCCCCCACATCCCTCAGCCTATAGTCCAGGCATGGCCTCTGCATTGGTAGTTTAACTGCACCACAACAGCTCTATGGGTTTGTTCCCAGCACATCTTCCCTGCCTGACTGAACTGCCTGCTCCAGCTGGACTTGGGTTCTTCGCCCCCCCCTTCCCATCCCATCCCAAAGGACAGGAACATGTCTCTTGTTGAACTGCATCCAGAGCCTCCCCTCTGCAGGGCTCTGTGGAATGACAGGCTGGATGAGCTGCTGCTGGCTGCTCGCCCAGGACCCCCATGGAGCTCAGTGCTTTACCCCCCGGAACAAGAAGCAGGAGCCAGGCAGAGGTTCAGCTCTTCTGCTTTACCATTAGCAACTGATCATTAACCTCCTCCAATCTGTCATGAGCCTCCAAGCAGATTATTGCAGATGGATCTCAAGAACAATATCCCAACTCACAGGTATGGGTAAAGACTAATGTGAATGCATTTCAGAGAATGGTTTGGGCTGGAAGGGACCTGAATATTCCCCCTCCTTCACAGGACATTGCTATCACAAGTCAAGAGAAACTCAGGTCAAATACAGCACATCCCCCATATATGCAATGGGCTGGCTTTCTCATAGCCCAGTTCCCAACCATTAAAGTTTTGGGATGCTCCATGTTCTCACCCTTTAACTCCAGAGTATTCCACAAGGTACAAAAGGACCAAGTTGGGGGGGTGGGAGGGTTGAAAGATGTGGTTTTCAATCCAAATTTGAACGCTGTAAATGGTTACATTAAGGTAAACCATGAACTCTGAACAGCAGAACCGCTACACCAGACACCCAAGAGCAATAGCTGTGGTCAGAAGCGCTGCCCTGCATGCAGGAGATACCCCACAGGAGCACATTGAAATGTACAGCCCGACAGAGAGTGGCTGTTCTGCCATAGAACAACAACGGTTCACAGTCAGAGCTCCTTCCCTGAGAACACCCCAGCACCACCCGAGTCAGCAGTAAATCCCCAAATTCTTTGACAAGTACACACATCCTGTTCCTCTGCTTTACAAGTGCAGAACTTAAGGCAAACAAAGCTCATGGCATTTACACAAGGTCACAGCGAATCCATGCCAGAGTTCTTCAACAGTTGAATATGCTCCACAGACATCTCCACTGTGTCCAGACAGCCAGTCTGAAAGGGGAAGAGCTGGGGAACAGCATAAGCTCCACCATAGAAAAGGAATCCCTGCAGAATTCCTCAGGAATGCAGAAAACCCTCACAACTCTTCCCAATAGTTCCCCTCCTCTCTTGGTGATTAGTAATCTTTATGGAGTTTACATTCCGTCTATAATTTCCATAACCAGAGATCAGAGATTACGAGTGGGGGCTGCAAACTCTTCACACAGGGACCCTGCTTATCGAAGCAAAGAGAGCAGCTTTCCTACTTTAACCATTCACATGGTGACAGGAGCTTTGCCATGCGGCACACTGCGAAGCTCATCTGCTGCTCTATGCCAGTAATTTAGATGGTGCCATTTAGAGATGGAAGCATCTCTCAATCCACAGCAGCCGCAGAGAGCAAGCACACCCCGTGCAGATTGCCATCTTTACACCCAGTTTACATCCAGCTTGTTTTGAAGCTAGCATGAATACTGACATCCGCTTCTCCCACGCTGCTGGGGGTGCTGGGAGCTGGAAGTGCTCTGACGATGACCTGAAGACCTCTAGTAGGCATGATTTAGAGAAGTCATAACGCAGATCTAAATTCATACTGAAGGTCAAACCATCCCCTTGGGGCTCGCTGGGGCCAAAGCTCAAATCGACCCGTGAGTAGCTGGGTTTAGTGTGCCTCCATCACCAGTGCCCACTCCCTTGCATGACAAGGTTGGGTATTTAAGATGTGGCTGCCACCTCTTAACGGTAACAAACACCGATGTTTGAAAAGGTCCCTTTGATCCTCAGCAAACATTACAGCCCTGATATCAGAAATACTGTAGCTTTTGTTCTGAAGCAATAAGGGGATCGCTTCCCTTTCAGCCAGAAGCTTAAAAGAAAATAATTGAAAGGAAATAAAGGAGCAAGCCCTTAAAAAGAAAATAAGCAATAAAATCTCTATAAACATGCAGTGGCAAAGAAATGGAATTGATTTCTCAGTGCACAAAACCATCTTCTTAAATATCAGAACAGTGTCTGCTCTAGAATCTTATATGTTATTGTATATCAGAAGAAAAGTAGGTTTTTACACGTAAGAACAAAGGGTAAAAGGACCTCGGGAGACTTTTGGAGCAGGAAGGGTTTCCAGGTTATGGCAAAAAGGGAGAGTCAGGAGGGATTTAATGCTTCTAAGGTCATAGGGCAGACTTTCTAGGGGGTGGATTCTCCCTTAGTATTTGCTTGCAGAGTGCCCTGACACCTTTGAAGTACTCTATAAATTACACGATAACCAAGAAGAGTGGGATTTACTGGCCTGACAGGCCTTTACTCTGGTTTAACACCACTCCTCCTATGCAGATACTCGCATGTTACTTCAAAAGAAGCTGCATCCACTCATTTTTGATACTAGGTGTGTTTTTCATCTCCTGCTTCCCTATTGTCCCTGGTGGCATATGGCAGCAAACACAGCCTGGGCAGCCCACCATTGCTCCAATGGGTTGGATAGAAGCAGTCCTGCTGGGGAATGGGCATGAGAGTCTTCCTTAGTGCTTTGCTGTGAGATGAGCCACACACACTGAACTGCTGCAGCATCTGCAAGCTAGCTTTAGAAAGAAGATGTGAACATACATGCCCAGGTCTTTAGGTGGTGGGGTAAGGAAGGGTTGCTTCAAGACAAAACCTGACAGCCCCAACCTTTACTCAGTAGCTGTCTGCTTGCACTAAGTTATGTCTGGAGGTGCTCTGCAGCCCAGAAAGATGACCAGCAATCTTCTGAAGTAGCTCTTAACCCCCCTCAGCATGAGCAAGCCCAGCACCAGGCCTCCATCCCTCCCCAAAAGTGAGTTTTCTATGGGTTTGGGTTGAGTTATGCCGAGAGTCCTGGGGCAGAGATGGGCTGTGCTGCTGCTCCCATAGTGGGAAGTGCCCCTTCGGCTACAGCACACCCTGCAACAGCAGAGCTGATGCTTCCCAGGGCACTCCCCACCCGCTCCCATCCCTGCAGGGATGAGCACCCACTGAAACCCACAGCCCCTCCCCATGGCCCCGCAGCCCATTAATGTCTTTGCAGTCAAAAGCAAGCCTTGGGGACAACCGTAGACAGCTCGGGGAGGCAAAGGTTACAGGTGTGCCCCATGCTCCCTCCTGGCAGCAGGATGCTCTCCAGGCCCTGGGGTGATGGAGTGATGAATGACATGCCACATCAAGGCTGGCAGCTTCTTTACCTGGGGGAAGCAGGGAAGTTCAGGAGCATTTTTCCCCTCTGAAATCATCCCCCGGCCTGGCTGTCATTTCTGGCTCCTGTAGCTCACTTTGTTCCTTATTTAAAGATAAAAGGTACCAGGAGAAGATCCCCTTCCTGAGATGAAGTCAGCGCTCCAGGGAGCTCCATACTCTGTGGCTGGTGGCTTTCTCAGTCATCTCCTGGCACAACAAGGTGGATGTGGCAAAGGTGAAGACTGACACTGGGGTCCTGGCACCGTCTTCTCACCTCTGGTCACAGCTGGAGAGATAGGACAGATGCTGATCCCACAGGTCGCTCCTGGCTCTTCAGAGCACTGTAGTTAGGGGGTATCTGCTTTGCCTTCTTCCCAGATTGGACACTGTTATTAAACTCAAGGCATACAATAAGCGAGACTGCAGAGTCGTTTTTACTAAAGGAAAGCAGACGAGGCAAGAAACACCAAGGAAGAGCCTAGACACCTGAAGCTACAGGCGTCACTCAGGTGGCTGTATTGCAGCATGGACATCAGATGGATGGGAAAGCACAGGCTGCAGCTCCTGCCACATCCAGGAAGGGCTGTGTTTGGCAGTTTCAAGTGACATATCCGACCATGGCTCATAAATCTCAGCTAACCAGAGCACTTCCTTAGGCCCCCGTATCTTTCTTTAATCACTTTCTCTAGATCATGCTGACTTTCCACATCTCACATGCCATAGCTCAGCAGTTCCAGCAAGTGACAGGAATGAATGTGCCCGCCCCATATACCACCCCCACAGCTTGGGCTGCTGCTGCCTTTGCTCACATACCAGGACAGGCATCTGCAACTGCCCTGTGAGCTTCAGTCGAGCTGTTTCACAGCAGTGCCCACACCAGGAGCTGTCCTGGACAAAGGTTTACTGTTAAAGATGCCCGCCTGTGCGGTTCAGCATGCACCACCTACCATGCTGACAGCGATTACATGAGTCATCCCGTTCAGCTGGACGTGCTCGGCCTCGTGGGGATCTTCGTAACTCAAATCTGTTCTACATCAGACTTCTGTCAGCCCAAAGGGCTCAATTCAATACGGATGATGGGGTATAACCGCACCTTTCAAAGCAGATTGGGTGAACCCCAAAGGTCCTGGAAACCTCAATGTGGGATGAAGGGCTTCTCCTGAGCACAGAAGCCAAGCAGGCTGCTCCTCTGAGATCATGTCTCTGCCTGATACAGATCCATGGGAAAAAGTTGGTATTAGTAAGAGGCACAGTAGCAAAGAGTTTAAATTGTCCATGTCTGGGGACTGTTCTCTGAGTGTTCAGTGAATATCTACTATTAAAATCCTTGTGCTGTAAATAGGCCAAAATCAACGATAATTTTAGCCTGTGACTCAAGCAGCATGTAAAATAATGTTTTAAAACAAAAGACGCTTCACTTTCATTTCTGAGCCACAAAGAGCTGAGCTCGGATTGCGGGACACGCACTAATTCACCTATAGAAATAATGAGTGGGGTTTGTTTCCCAGGGTTCTAAACACGGTGGCCACAGAACTCCAGAGAACACAGTGTGCCGTGTATCCTGGTATCTTCCATCACTGGAAGATGGGATATCTGCATGGGATAATAGTTCAATCTCTTTAAGAGTGACACTGCCTGGCGAGCAGTGAGGGTTAGGGACTAAGATGAGTTTTTATATGTGGGAATAAGCAGAGCTGTCGGGGTGGCTTTTGTTAGGATCACCCCTTTAAGATCCAGACATGGAGGTGTGCACAGGAAACCAGATGCTAAATGCAGCAATTAGCAGAGGAGGGGTCTTTAGAAGAAACAAAGCTCACCGTGTGTTTAAACAGACAGGCAGGTATTCACAAACAGCAGAACGAAGATACAAAATACACCGTCCTATTGACACATTCAGAAAGCATCTAGTACAGACCTCTGTCTTACCCCAGCCGCACTGGCTACCCCAACCCACGATGGTTACACCAACAGAAACCCATTGAAAATGACGTCCTGTGTGTTAATGAGCACCTCACTACTTGCAGAGGTCTCAGATTTGAGCTATAGACTGCAGAAGCAGTTGTACCACACTTGCTCCTCACCTTAGCAGATGTGCTTGGAAAGGGCTGTCCTTAGGCAGTGATCTCAGCTAAGACACAGCCATAGCAGGGAAAGGTGGAGAAGATTTTGGGTTCAGTACGTCTGAATGGTGTTCTTGACACCAGTTCCTGAAGCTGGCATGAATTCCTGTGGGCATTCAGTTCAAAGGCATCACACTTGTCTGAGCACCTTTCAGAACACCTTGGGGGGAATATCCCCACCACAGATGGTATAAAAGGGATATTCCCACTTGCCTCCATAGCGAACACTGCAGTAAGACCACAGAAACGCACAAAGAGGGTGAAGTCAGTGCACACAGGCAGCCACTGTCTGTCATCAGCAGAGCAAATGGTCCCTTTCAATTAAGAGCACAGGCTCTGTCTGGTTTTGGCATCGTTCATTTCTAATGGCTGCTGCCATATAACGTACAGATGATGTAGGTGAAATTGAACCTGGGACACCACCACAAGATATCATTTTTATCCCAATATCTGAAGTGAAAGGTATGCCTATGCAGGGTTGCAACAATTCAAGTGTTGTTCCTGTCAATCCTCAAAAGCATTTGCAGTCAGATTGAGCTGACCAAACTGCTTCAAAAGTTATGAGTGATAAAACCAGTGTTAGAAGATGAGCAGAGGGGAAGGTGATGATGAAATGAACTAGAGCGTAAAGTCTTGGGGACTGAACTGGATCTCCTCATCTTGCAAGAAGCTGATCCTTGCAATACAGAATCATGGAATGGTTTGGGCTGGAAAGGACCTTAAGCTCATTCAGTTCCAACCCCCTGCCATGGGCAAGGACACTCCACACTAGATCATGTTGCCCAAGGCTCTGTCCAGCCTGGCTTGACCACTGCCAGGGATGGGGCAGCCAGAGCTTCTCTAGGCACCCTGTGCCATGGCCTCATCATCCTCACAGGGAAGAACTTCCTTATATCTAACCTGAACTTGCCCTATTTAGGTTTTAACCCATTACCCCTTGTGATACTGCTACAGTCCCTGATGCAGAGTTATAGATGTGATCTTGCATCAGGAGAACAAAGGCAAGTAGGAAAAAAGTGGTGTCTGAGCAAGTCTGTGTGTACACAATGGAACCACTGGGGTGCAGGTAGGGAAGAGCATGGCTTCTGTACCGGAGAACCTGATCCCTGGGAGGTTTCCCTGATTGGTGACAATGACAGCCTCTGCTCCGTGATGGCTGTAGCTGAACAACTGTTGACTTTTCCTTCCCTCCCCATTGTGTGGATGGGCCTGGGCGATGCAAACAGCAGAGAGCACACTGTGTTCACAGCACTTCCATCCCCACACCCCCTTTTTTCCATGTGGGAAGCCTGAGGGAGGCCAGACAAAGGGATTTTTCAAATGTCATATACTGTAAGTAGCACAGCTCCAAACAGGATCAAACCAGGACCCAGCCTCTCCATGCACTTACAAACCACTGCTGCAGGGGCACTGCCTGTGCCAGTACAGTTGCACATCCTTTATCTTTGCAAACAGTGTCCTCAGCTCCCCATTCAGCCTCTTACATCTAACACAGGATTTAGTTAATCATATACAGCAAGAACACAGCCCTCTTTGTCAGAGCCCTGCAAGGGTAAAAGACTATTCAAGCAATGAGTGGGCATCACTTGATATTATGACACCAACGAGGGTCAAACACTCCTTGTTTCCTTTCCATTAGTCACACTGAGCCTGTGTAACACAGAGGAAAACCTGCATCTGCAGGCAGTGAGCAGGGCAGTGCCTACAGAGGGTTTAATGATGGCATTCCCAGTACCTCTGTCTTGGAAGCTATCTTAATGTATATTTCACCAGTGCTATGAGACTGCTGTCCCTGCAGCTGATGCGTTCATGTATTCTGTATATACCTTTGCCCAAAAGTGTCCCTCCAGCATGGAGGAGATGGAGCAATTTGGATTCCTAACCACAAGACATAATGCAAACTGCAGTGTTGTTTCATCCCTCGCCTTCCCGTGGTTTATGCAGCCTCCCTGCTTTTGAGATGGGTTTGGGGTTTGACATAAACTCCGCCAACCTTCTCTCCATCAACTACATCATGACATCTTAGCCCCTTAGCTCAATCTCTGATTGATAACTTGGATTTGGTCTGCTGGAGGGGCAGCAACTCAAGCAGCAGTTTCTAGAAGTGTCTCTATTGGGGCTGAACCTCAGACCAGCCAAAATTGCTCCACAGATGCACCTCAGGACCACTTGTGTTCTACCACAAAGCTTATGGGGAAAGCTCAAGTCATCATTGCCTGAAGTAAGCCCAAAGTGGATGTGGTGCCCCAAAAGTTGTGCTCCCTACACTTCCATAATGGTGCTTTCAAAATCAGGAATGAACTTACATGGACTTGGGCTGGTAAATGGCCACAGGCTGCTCTGTGTGGACCAACATATGGCATCCCAGGACATTCCAACAGATGGAAGAAATGCGCGGGGGCAGAATACCCAAGTCCACAGCTGGCCTCCAAAATCAGATAACACCATGGGAAAACACAGGGGTGACCTCTGGGAGAAGCAATCCTGTATCACAAACAGCTTTATGAGAACAACTGTAAAGCTGTCTCCACTGTACGTAATGCCATTAGTTTCTGTAACTGCAGTATACGCTCAGTTGGTTAAGACCAAACCAAGGACCAAACTCACTGCCCAGAGCTGAGCAATTAAAACAACGCATATTCCACCAGCCAACTGTTTAATTCTCGAGGGCATTGAGCACAGTGCCTAACTGGTAGCAAAGCTTTAGATTCTCAGAACAAGCTCTTCTCTCTGCTCCATTTATTGGAAGGAATCAGGGTACATAAGAAGCTGTGCGTGCAGTTCATTCCCATCGGTACCATCCGTACAGAGGGCTGTGATGGAAATGCCACCGATCCGGTACATGCTCTTTGGTAGGCTCCCAAGTGAATAAAGCGGACTTTAAGGAATTGGGCAAGATTCCCATTATGGAGAGAATTCCCTCGGTAGGTTTGTACTACCCTGTTGCCATAGTTGGTTTCATGTCATCTCTCTGACCCCCCTGATCCATGGAGGAGAGGTTTTGGTGGTCTGGAAGAGGGCGGTTTTAGGGGGATCTCACACTTCTCAGCACTGGAAGCTCTCCAGGGAGATAGCGCAGTCACTGAGTGATGAGCCCACCGGCACTGCTGACACAGCAGCTCTTTTCAAATGTAAACAGCTGCTCATGGGCCAAGCAAGCGTTTCACACAGTGCAGCCCAAACGTTTCAGACACCCTCCTCTCGTTTAAGAATGTCAATGTAATTTCCCTGGAGTTAATGAAATCTGGTGGTTTCCATCTGCCTTTGGGGTTCTGGACCATCTTCACGGTGTACTTTGAGTTTTGCCCCACAGGCTTCAGGAGTAGAAGCGCTGGTTTTTAAAATGCAATCAGAAAAGGAAGCTGGAAGGAAACCATCTGATATGGCAAGACATGATAAAATCACAGGAGCGGGCAGAGCTGGCAGGCTGCCCTCTCCTCCTCCATCCGTGGCCTGTGCTCCTTTGTGAATTGCCCTTTGTTTGCTACAGATTCACTCTAGCGGTTTCTCACACCAGAAATTAAGCCCTATTTTACCCAAACCTGGCCCGGAGGCCCTTTGGCTCTCAGCCACAACATACATAGCATTTCTTTTTATTTGCTCTTCCTTTCTCAGTCTCTCTCCCTTCAGGGTCGTTATTATTATTAAAGCAAATAAAAAATTCCTGGATTTTCCTGATTAAAGCGCTTACTTTCATGCTGATACGTTTGGTTTGCGCTGCCTTTGGGGTCTTAAGGAAGTACAAATTACTTTGGATTTAAAGGGAACTGTGAGAAAGCTGAGGAAAAGAAGGTACATTATATATTATCGAGTGTTCCTTTGGTACTGTCGCACACCACTGATATTAGCCTGGCGATGATGCAGGACTGGGGAGGGAAATGGTATCTAGATGAGATGAAATGGTCTATGATGTGCCTGCAATGGGCTGCGGGAACACACTGTTATCAGCAGAGGTATGCCAAAGGACGTGCTGTGTGTGATGGGACATGGGGCCCTGTCACAGCTGCTGCTGGGCTGGACACAGGCAGCATGCTTGGGAGCAGGCATCCGAGGTAGGGTGTATCCCAGTGCAGTGTCTCTGCCAGGGTTGTTTCCCGAGCCCACCACAACACACACTGCCACATCCCTTAGTGTCGGAGCTTTAAAGTTACAGGGAAAATCACCCAGAGCAAGCTGGTCCCAGTACAAGCCATGCATTGAAGGGAGGCAGATGCCTGACACTGGGGATGCTCACTCCAGACCATACTTCTGCCAGATGTAGTTGTCAGCATCTGGCACACACATGCAGCCAGACTGCCAGACTTCTTGTCGTACCGAGAGATGTTCATGCTGCAAGTTGCATCCCACAGGGCTGCTTCTCTCCTGCTACAGGACGTGGGTTTCTTGGCTTTGTCCCAGCAGACCTCTAGGCTGCTGCTGCTCATCACCACCTTCCCAGGGGCAGGCATGGGGTCCTTTGTTGGTTTTGCTGCTGTCCTGAGAGTTAAGAAAACATCAGATGAGGAATCTCTGAATGGAGACTCAGAGCAAAGCTAAACCTGTGCTCCCTCAACTGGGTAGAAATGCACATGGCTTCACAGTGGGTTGGAAATCTGGATCTGAGAGCAACTGAATTCTGCCCCTCTTCCAAGTGTGGAGGTCTGAGATCTGAGACCTTCCTGGTGCGCAGACCTCAGGTGTTGCCTTTTTCCTGATTCCCAAGGTTTGAGGACCACAGTGCCATGGAGTCTGAGCATCCTGGAAGTCACTTACTGTCCCCAGCATGCTCACCCCATGCAAGCATCTGTGCTTCTCAGGGATGCCAGCACCTTGTGGCTCTGATTGCTCTCAGAAACCCCAAGACATAGAGGGAAATCTCTGAGGGTGGAGAACAACCAGAGTTAAATGGGGAAATATTAGAGGATTGCAGGACAAGAAAGATTTCCTCAATGACTTACAGATCTTCCTTCCCATCCTCCTATCTGCTCAGTTCCTTCTTCATATCTGGTTGCCATTTCCACCTTCAAGCCCTCTTTCTGATCCTAGAGATCTCACTGTGTACAGGCTGCTTCCAACAGATAAACAGCTCCTACCTGCCCCTAACCTAACCCATTTCCTTCGCTCCTGCCTGTGGGATGAGACCTTGTGCAACTTCTGGCTGTTCCCCCCTAAGGGCTGGCTGATAAGACCTGGACCCTGTCAGCATTTATGAAGAGCCTGACCAAAATAGCTACACCTGCAAAGGCCTCAAGCAGAAGAGAGAATTGTATCATCATCCAAATCTGGAGTCAGCTGTCTTTTTACATCAATTTCAACTGAAATAAGATCCATTCCTCCCTTGTTCCCTCTCCAAAAATCAGCTGCAACCACAGAGCACTCAGGCTCACAAAGGCTGGAGATCAAAATGTGCATCTGCCACTGGGCAATTTATCACAGGAGATTATGCTCGAGGAGGGCTCTCATGTGATTAGGATTTAACAGTCAATTAAATAGCACCAATGTTCCTAACAAAGAACCTGGGATTAAGGAAGGACTCCAAAATGACTCCTTTTCCTTCCTGACTCTGATGCCAACCTTAGGAATCTCCCTTTTATTACCCCAGAACAATTGCTTCTGAAATTTCACCATGATGGGAATCAGAGGGTCAGGTCTGCCCTCAAGAACACAGCTTTCCTGACCCAAGCTTCCAGGGAGGTGATATTACCTGTGAAGGTAGCCAAGGTGTTGAGCATTTTCATATGGCAGAAGAAACATCCTTCCCCTCTTTTACCCTTGCTGACACTGCAGCCTGCTATAGAGACATCATGCATTTGCCTGATTAACACCAAGTCCCACAGGTTCATACATCCCTCTGCTGTGGGGGGTGAGTCCAGAGTCTTGTTTTATAGGTTCACCCCAAATACCAGAGTTATTCCCAGCATCCTGTTCTGGACAATTCACCCCAGAAATGTATGATGTGGTATTTTCCTTAAAGGGCATTTTATGAGGTTACTTCTGCACCTAGTCTTTGCTCTGCAAGACTTGGTTCTGCATCATTCTTCACCAGCAAACCCATAGTTTTCCATCCCAAAGCTGTGGGTTATTTTTCCAAGCAGTAACTGAAAGTTTCCTGCCTTGTTTTATTAAGCCATAGAACCTCAAATCCAATGCTTGAAGCATAAAGCACAGTTCAGCTACATAGATTACCATGGTGTGGTCTTGTTGTCCTCCTCCTCATGTCATCTTCACCTGCCAGCATGCCAGGTAGCTATGCAACTGCAGTGATGATGTCAAAAGGGTGACAGTGATACAGCACATGCTATGCTATCCCTGTGTTCACGCTTCAAGTATGGGATGTCTAATTGCAAGTCCCAAGAGAGACACTAATTCTGTGTCTTAATGAAGACTTTGTGTATTCCAACAGACGTTTTGGATTCAAAAATGAGATCCCAGAGTCAACATTTAAACATCTTCCATACTTCTGGCATGTTGCTTTTGCCAATAGATGCTGTTTTACTAGTGAGCTTTCTGGCCACCTAAGAGCCGAACAGTAGTTTGGGGCTGTTTATGGGAACAGTTACATGTTCTGCTCCTTCCTAAGGCCACATAGACAGAACTAGCACCCCCCCCCCCCAAAGATTTTCCAGGAAGTAGTGACTTTTGGGAACAGAAAGACAGAATGGAAGTCATTGATCAGAACAAGCAGCTGTAGATCCCTTGAGGCAATGCACAATGCAGAACGGGATGCTGCCTGACACGCTGTTTAAACTGGGTGGATTTATGAGCTTCTCTGATAACAACTGTTATCTGGAGCAGGAATCAGTTCCGCCTCCTTTTGCTGGAATTTCTCTTGGCTTGTTCTGTTCCCAGCTCCCAGCGCTTCTGGAGAGTGTTTGGTGTAGCTCTGTCTTTTGCAAAGTCATGAAAATGGGAATCTAAGTCTAAGGGTATCCTGTGAATGGGCATTAAAGTCTCCATCAGCCTCAGAGATCCAAGAAGTCTTTAGACTGTATGAGCAAACATGGCAGCTGCAACCGTGTGCCCTGCAGTAGTGGTGGAGCTCCAATGACCTGTGGATCTTGTGACTCTAGGGTCCCAGCGATTGAACAAGGGATGGGTGACTGAGAACAGGCTCCCATGAGCACGGCTTTTTGCATTTCAGAGTCTCCAAATACCAGACGCCCTATCTCAAGCTGCAGAGTGCTGTAAATCAGTCACTCTTTCCAGCAATCAAGTGTGATAGGGGCCTCCCTCTCATTACCCAACCTCTAAAGGAAAACCCCCTCAAAGAGTCCTACCCCTATAAATGTCACTGGGTTTAAAAAGAGAAAAAAGGTACCTGGATTATTTGATTTGGTGCTGTAAAATTTCCCTGCTGGATAGAGGATAAAATCAGGGGTCAAAAACAGCGGGGTCAGATACCTGCCTCTGCCTCAACTCTGCCTCTGGTTCAACTCTGCCTCTGGCTCAACCCTACTGAGTTTCCTCCAGATCTTCTTTAAAGTATACATTCTTTTTGCCACATCATACCGCATTTCCTGAACATTCCTCAAATCCATTCAAAGCTTCCTACTTTTTCCATCACATTCATTGTAGAGATGGGTAAATTCTAGCGTGGGATGTAGCAGTCAACATGTCTTCCCCAAAAGAAACATTGCTGTCAGCAGTAGAATCTAGGTCTGCTGAGCCTGGTCCCAGTGCTCCAGTTTTGCTGCCTGCCTGTGGAGCACACTTCCCGGGAAGCACATCAGGAACAGCTCTCTGCTCAGTAAAACCAAACAGCACCTTACACTCCTTCATTGTCTTTTAAAAGGCATTGAAGTCAATGAAGGTTGAGTAACAGGATAGACATGAGCTATGATATACCTGATGAAGTGACACAGGTTGAGATTTTCACATAACCTCATGGAAAGCTGTTATACATGTATGTGTATGAGGCTTTCCTGAATATTTAGAGGGAATTAAGACTTAAAGGCTCATGGCAAATGCGGTCACACTTGTATAGCTCAGCAAGAAGGTAACTACTGAGACATTGATTCCCTCTGTATTCAGAAGACCCAAAGCTCAGCACCATTATCTTCTGCAGGAGGATGCAGGCTTTGCAAAGGCTGTGTCAAGATGTGCTGGGTTTCCAGAAATAGGAGCTCTGTGTCACAGTGATCAAGCTCCCTCTCAGGTAATATATTTGCAGACTGAAAGCTGCTTCCTTAATCTGCCTTCTGTAGTTCATGTTTTAATCAGCACCATCTGGGATTAGCTTCCTTTTATTTACTTAGTTTTGGGTACAGGCAGTCTTAGATCATCAGGTTTTGGTCAGCCTGCCTGGAAACTCTTCTCAGTTTGAGGTTACCAGCTAATGTACTGAACTCTGGGATGATGGTTCCAGGCACTTGAGAGCAGACATAAGACAGCAGCAAAAGTGACCCATTAGGAGGCTCTGATCTGCAGAACTGCCTTCCTTAGGGCATTACTTCCTCAGCACAGCTGGCTTGGGGGCTGTACAGCCACAGATCCACCCGTGTGCTCGGCTGAGCAATCCAGCACACATGACCCCATTTTCCCAGGAATGCGGAGGCAGTTTGCTGTGAGCACGGCTGCGTTGGCCAGAACTGACATCAGGCATGTCAGTCCCTTTCTTTTAGCCTCAAACCAGGCAAAGGCAGAATTAAATCCCCAACACTTGTCGAGGGCAGAGCCAGGGACAAGCTGCAAGTAATGGTCTCTGCCACCTCCTCATGCACTATTTTGAAGGGCTGTTTGCATTCAGCCTCAGACATTTGGAACTGACACATTTCAATGAGCAACCCATACAGAGTTGTGCTAAATGCTTGATGAAAACGCAGCTTTGTGAGATAAACCAGGCAGTGTGTTAGTATTCTTGCTCGACGTTGCTTACCTGACAGGCACTGCAACTCCTAAGAGTGGGTGAAACAGCCTGAGAAACTTCACATCAGGATGCTACCGCATTGCCATTTGGAATGCTTTGATGGATCGAGGTGCTCCTTGGGAATCTGTTGCTATAGGACAGCAGTGAAAAGATTATTGCATTTAGAGCCAGATAAGCAACAACTTAATTTTGAGGTCGGTGTTGAATCCTAGTGCACAGCTTGCAATTGGCTCATCAAAATAAGTGTGACATTTACTTCTACCCCTGCAATAATCCACAATCAGTACCCAGCAAGCCTGGCCTCCTGCCCACGGACCCTCCTCCATCCTCTCAGAGGAGCATCTGCCGTGGGTTGATAACACATGAAGCACATTTAATCCCAATGCTGTCAGATGTCAGACAGATGGGCACACCTCACTTTCAGAGCATCATTGTTTTCCCAGGTGTGAAACATGGACAAATACATATATTTCATGATAAATCTCATGCAGATCTGCTGCAGAAGCACAATGCAAACCCAAGCCATTGTTGAAGCCCATCACCAGCTGTACCACAGAATTACAGCCTGGGTTGGGTTGAAGGGACCTTAAAGCTCATCCAGTTCCAACCCCTGCCATGGGCAGGGACATCTTCCACTAGGGCAGCTTGCTCCAAACCCCTGTGTTCAACGTGGCCTTGAGCACTGCAGGGATAGGGCAGCCACAGCTTCTCTGGGCACCCTGTGCCAGCGCCTCAGCACCCTCACAG
>JASSUY010034976.1:39491-53372 GCA_032466535.1 Forpus xanthops | reverse complement strand
ACTGTTCTTATCTCAACCTGTGGGAGTTGCATTCTTTTGATTCTCCTTCCTATTTCCCCGGGACTGGGGAAGAAAGACAGGGGAGTGAGCAGAACTGTTTGAGGGGCCTCAAACCACGACACAAACACAGCTGAAAATGGCAAAAAAAGGATCAAAAAGTTACTGGGTGGGGTGAAGGAAGAGGAAATAGTGCACTTGGAAGGAGAAGAACGTGACTTTGTAGATCTTACTTTATCAGGCTGATGAGCTAAATCCTGTGAGGTCCAGACGCAAGAGAGAGTGACATGTAGTACTGTAAATGGCAGACAGTGAACTGGTGCTGAGGCACTGAGACCCCCTAACTGGAGGTGAGATGCTGTGCAATTGTGAATGCTTTGACAAAAAAGCCAGGGATTTTGCTAAAGTCATCTTACTGGCTGTGGGATAATAGCTGTCATGCCTAAGACACCAACGAAATACACCTTCAGCCACAGTACTTTCATTGCTCAGATGGTCATAGACTGCAACAGTGAATGCTGGTAGACAGATGGCTTTCTTGTAAAACGAAGCTTTCAGGCTTAGAATGCAGCTCTCCCCTTTACATTCCTTTCCTTTCCACTCCCCTCTTTTCTGATTAAAGAGCCAGCATAACAAATACCATTTAGCAGCATCTCCAAACACATCATAAAATAGGAAGTTTTTTAAAAAATACAAACTCTTCAAGAAAGTATATCCCAGGATTGATATTTAATTGACAGCTGACGAAGCAAACCGTGCTTGTTCATATATCTGTCAGTCACTACGTAATTATGCACCATTAAGGGGATTAAAGAAAATACATTTTTCTTCTAGAAAATCATGACTTTACATATTTCAGCTACTGGATTAAGACAGTTATATTATTTTCCTTCCATCTTTGTCTCTTAGAGTGTACACTTAGTTTTATTCTCTTCATTATGGAGAGTCAAAAAGGAGTAAAAGGTCAGCCAGGGACTTCAGGAACAGAGAGTTATACTTTTCAAGGACTGGTGATGTTCAAAGCAGTGGCTGATAAATGGCAGACACTGAAAACACTGCACAGACACCAAACAATAAAATTTAGAGCCTCCTATAAGAAAGGAATACTTTTTACTCTTGCAGCCATTGTCTTTAATTGAAATGGTGCCTTTTAGAGAAGAATCCTTCATCACAAACTTAACAATCTTAACATCCTAAATAGACATGGGATCTGAGGGTAAACTGTCCATATAGAATAGAAACACATAAGATGCACATTTACAGTATTTCAGGATTGAGTGCAGTAGGACTGGGAACCTAACCTGGTTATACAGCAGCAACCTCAGCCCCAAAGGAAATATTCCTACAGTTACAGGTTTGCTCACACAGCACTGACTCATGAGGAGCCAGCAAATGGAATATTGCTGCAGAGCTGTTCAGACCAAAATGCCCAGCTTTGCGTAGTGTTCAGGATAGCCAGCCTTCTCCTGCTGGGGAGTGTGTCATCCAAGTTGGTCAAATCAATCCAATGCTGTAAAGCCAATACTGTCTGTGATGAGTAGCAACCTAGAGACAAAACTTTTCCTGCTGGCCTTATACCTGAGCTAGTGCATGCAGGGGTTTTCAGAGCAGAACCTGTAGACTGGGACCGCTGCTAACCTGATGAGAGAAATGTGGCTTAGAAAACTTACTGAAGCTCACCAAACTCTTGGTACTTGGTATCATGAAGTAAAGGGGCACTTTGGTGGCATGCAGAGGAGCAGGTTTTCAAATGTCATAGAAACATGTAGTTTTCAAATGTGGTTGCCTTTTGTAGTAACCACATTCTAATACTAGTCAGTTTGCCTTCAACTGTGATTAAGTGCGTAAGACCTGTCTGACTGCAAATATAAATGTAAACACATGCTTTGTTGATCTTGGACTCTCATTTGTGCATTCACATTGTGGAAGATGGGGAGCCCTTATTTAAGAATGTATTGAAAATGTTACAGTGTTGGGGGATTGGATTTTTTTGTGCTTTTGTTGGCTGCTCTCAAACAAGAACAGGAGAAAGCATTGGCACAGTCAGGAGGACTGTGGTAGCTCATGTAAGCACCATGCCAAAAAACTAGCTGTTGTACAGGGAGAGAAATAGAGAGAAAATGTAAATTAACTCAAAGCTGAGGGAGAGTTATAATCAGGAGAGAAAAATTAAGCCGTATAGAGTCCTCTTTGGGCAATGAACTCAGAAGAGCCAGAGCTGACCTAGTAGCTCCCTATTCCAAAACCAAGAGAAAAGCTCAATAACTTCATTCTGCTCCTCTGATCCTCAGTGTGATTGTTATTGCTGATATCACTGAGGGAAAGACCCCATGTTCATCTCCCATTTTCAGTCCTCTTCTTATCCTGTTTTAGGTTGTTTGTGTTGCCAGTGGACCCTTCCCTCTGTTTTTCCTTTCCTCTGTGGCTGAATGCTGCGTGAGTGATGAGGAAAGGGGTTATGTAAGAGGACAGATATACAGGGAACAGTTCTGAACCAAAAATAAACCAAGAACAGAAGTGGATAAAAAGCAGTGAATTGAGTTACATATCTGCTATTAGCGGCTGGATGAAGAGACCTGCAGTCCCAAACACAGACAGGATTATAAAAACCCAGAGGAATACTCTGTCTATTACCATAGCTACGTATTTCCAATCATCTTCTACCTGCAAGAGAAAAAAAAAAATGAGAAGGATAAACTATGTGTAATATAACATGAAGTTGCAAGTTTTGCCCAAAGAATTGGTAAATGTTCCATCCCTGGTGGTGTTGTTCAAGACCAGGTTGGACAAAGTCTTGGGAGGCATGGTTTAGTGTGAGGTGCCCCTGCCCATGGCATGGTGGTTGGAACTAGATGATCTCAAGATCCTTTCCAAACCTAACCAGTCCATGAATCTATGGTTCTATGACCTTATGGAATAGAAATGACCCTTTTGCTTTTGAATGTGAGGAAGAACATATATGCTGTCAAGAATGTTGCTTGTTGTGCTGATAGCTGCTGCAGATTTAAATGTCTTTAGTGGGGGCTGATTTCCTAATAGCATTTACCACTTCTGTCTGAGAACATCCAGCACAGTCCAAGTGTGCTGAATTTTTCTAAATACTCAAGTTAGTTGACAAGCTATGGCAGTGACGCTGACATTAACAAAGAGGACCTGATCATTTGGTGGGTACAGAGTGGGGTAGTTCAACAGCAGGCACCATAGCTGCACATTACTAGACCTTGTCAAAGAATTTATCCTGACAGCACACACAAGAGTTTGCTGTTCTAGGCTGATTTGGTACACTGTCACTGTAACCAAGCCCCACTGACTTCAGTAAACTGAGCAGCTGGTGACATCAACTATAGCAAAGCAAGGGCCCTGACTGAGCAAAGCACAGTGTAATGTGCTAAGCAGGCCAGAGTGGATTTTATACATCCGAGATGCGCCTTAGAACCACGCTCAATGAAGCTGCTACCCTTTAAACTGTACTTACATAAAAGGACCACTGCATAGGAATATTCAAACATATAAAAATAGTGACTGGTCAAGAGCTCTCTGCTGAGGGATATTGCACTTGTTTTCCCAGTTTCTTGATGCTTTTCTCCAAGAGGCTGCTGCTGTACTTCTTGTGAAAGAAAATGCAGCAAGAACTCCAGCTGCTATAAATGTTGCCACAATTTTTGAAGGGCTTTTATTTGTACAAGACTAGTGCGTGATACCACCCATATGGATTTGTATGTCTGGCCAAAGCAGAAGAAGCCTGCAGAACCATTTCCCTGGTGCTCTCCCTTTTTTTCCTCAAAGAGAGGATTTTGAATGAAAAATCCTGCTTTCTATCAGCAGTGCATTTTGAAAGGTAAGCTACAGAACTGCTGATGAACACATGAGACTTAAGAATACAATTCCATGTGGCAGGAGAGATTTGCAAAGTGCAAATCAGCAGAAGTGCCAATGGAAGACATATCATAAGCTGTGTAATCAAGGTGGCATGTTATTCGGACTGCTTCATGCAAAGTTTCTTCTTTGGAGTGCATGGGAGAAATCAGCTGAATATGGTACATGGACATGTTTTATGCAGCTGTCGGGATAATGAGAGCAGGACTAAAATGTTGAGGTCAAGCAAAACACTAAGGGCATAGGTACTAGCAAGGCTTAACTCAAACTCCATCCTCCTCTGTGCTGACAGATTACTGTCTTTTGCTTTGGGCTGACTTATCTTATGAATTCAGTCACCAGGCCTTAACAGTAGCACTTTATTCAGAAAGTTATGGACTTCTTTTACAGAAAAAACTTTCTCTTCAGGACACACACAATAAAAAAAAGTTGTTTTTTTTTTTTTTGTTGTTGCACAGAAGTTGTATGCATTCGTGATGATTTCAACTAAATATTCTGATAGAAAGAATACCTTTCAACATTTCCCTCACAAAGTATTTGTGTTTTTCAATACAAATATAGCAGTATTTAATTCTGAAATGGTTTTTGTCATCATAGAGCATCTAAAGAGCTTCAAAACCAAAAGCAAACATTTTACAACAGATCAACAATAAATATTTCATAAGATTCTAAACACTTCTTAAAAACATATTGGAGTTTTAATAATTCCTATTCCTTTTAAGGCCTGTGTGTGTAGGATGTGAGATACTCTTTTTTGGAGGTTCTTTTGATTGCTTGCATTTACACCTGAGGATGTGGCCCTGGAATTCCCTAAATTACAATGTGCATCATCTTCTATGACAGTAATCCCAGTTAGGATGAAAGATTTGTAACCTCACACACACAAATCTATTAGTTCAAAGGTCAAGTTTCATTTTTAAAACCCTTTTTTTTGACCTGTCTTCCCCCAAAACTCAACTTTCATTTCAGCATATGCTTGTTGTGGTAGAAAATACTATATTGCTGAAGCCACAATTAGTTAAATTGCTAAAAGTATCATAATGCATCAGACTGAAACAAAGTACAGTCAACAGCATTCAGAGAGGAATAGCTTTATGAGACTTATCACTATTTGAGAGTAGTTCTCCAGATCAACCACTGCACTGCTAGACAAATCCTGTTATTTAAAAAGCAGTTCCCAAAATTTGCTTTTCCATTACCAACATAGTAAAGCACCTGCTTGGCAGAAAGCATGCTTTGTATTGAGATGTCCCTTCTTACCAGGACTGAGCAGTTGGCGAGCAGTAGAAGAGTGCTGCATCTGAGAATCTGCAGAAGCAGGGTTGGAAGAGACCTTGAAACATCCTGTCTAGTCTACCCCTTGCCCTGTAATAGGATCAACTCTGCTTGAATCACTGCTGATCACAGTGCGCTCCTCATAGCGCAAATGGCTGATATTCTTCTTCTTTTACTTTGAAGGGTGAGCCTTATGTCTAATCGAAAACTGTCATTCCTAAATTACCCACTGGGGACAGAGGAAGATCAGATGAGATCACTGTATTTGTTCCCTCCCAAGTGAAAGATTTGTTTTCTGCCTTTCTGTAGGAAACTTCCACCCATCCACAGGTCAAAGCATTTTCTTCTCAATACCCAACAATTCCATTTCCTCTGGGCTGCCCTCCTATATCATGTTTTCACTGCTGTAAGTGTGGCCCCATGCCCAGCTAGGTGGTTACCCCCCTTACCTCTTTGGTTTCATTTTGAGATCTCACATTCTCCGCGATGAATTGAACACTGCTAATGACGTCCTTCATTTCTGGGGAGTACTCCATGTGCTCTGCCATCCATTTCAGTGATGGATGGCTCAGTTGTCTTCTTTTGGTGGCAGTGAGTTCAGCTGCATTACCACAGTGGCTGCATTGTTGCTCCTTGTGTAATTTGGTATCTTTGTGCTTGCTGTGCTTTGACTTGCCTGGTGTATTGGCTGGTCCTTTCTTGTTTTTTCTGGACAAGTTTTTTTTCTGTTGTTCTAGTGGTCTCTGCATCAACAGGACTTTGGGGAGCAGGTTAAGAAAGACTGTTTTTACCCATTTGGGCATTGTGTGTGTGGTTGGAGTCCTGTAATGTATGTTCAGGACAAACACTGTGATGACAATTGACAGAGTCACAAATATCATAGTGAATAGTAAATATTCTCCCACAAGGGGAATTACTAAAGAGGTGGATGGGATTGTTTCTGTGATCACCAGTAAAAATACAGTCAGAGAAAGGAGCACAGAGATGCAGAGAGTCACTTTCTCGCCACAGTCAGATGGCAAGTAAAAAACTAACACAGTCAAAAATGAGATGAAGAGGCAGGGAATGATCAGATTTATGGTATAAAACATGGGCAACCTTCGAATATAAAAGGAGTATGTTATGTCTGTGTAGATCTCTTCACAGCAGTTATATTTGATGTCATGTTTGTAGCCAGAAGCATCAACTATTTCCCATTCACTATTTTCCCAAAAGTCATTCATATCTACTTTGGATCCGATGATCAGAAGATCAATTTTGGCTTTGTCATAGGTCCATGAGCCAAATTTCAGTGAACAGTTCTGATGGTCAAATGGGAAAAAGGTAATATCCATAGGACAGGAGCTTTTAAAAATAGCTGGTGGTGTCCAGGTAATCATTCCATCATAGCGAAGGAGGGCTTTGGTCTTGCCTTCAACTTGAAAATCTCCCACAGCACTAGAAAAACAAACGAAGCAAATAAAAGAAAATTACCATGAAAGTAGAATGTCTTTCACGGGCACTGCAAGAAGGCACATACAAGAGAAAGGGTAAAATGGAAATGTGTTCATCATACTTATTGTACAAGACAATATCTGGTTTCCAAATCTTATCTGCTGGTACCCGAACAAATTCGATGCCATCATATTCTCTGGGATTCCATTGCAATTTATAGTCTTTCCAGATCTGAAAGAAGAGTAGAAAAGAATGTAAACCTCTTGTATTATCAGCAAATATCTGCTTCTCAGATCTTCCTGTAAAATTATAGGCTATGATAAAGACTGAAAGTGCAGCACATGTAGAGGGGGATGATGGTCTGAAAGGCAACAAGGCCATGACCTGTAGAAACACTCGACTTTTGTAAATATTACTCCATTAATTTGGCACTCCCTTCTCTGTGAGGGGATAGGACTGATTTCCATTGCTGCCATGCTGAGATCTCTTCTCTATCTTGCTACATCAATATAGACCTTTGTCTGTGCAAGGTTACCTCTGCACTTGCAGAGAGAAAATACATACAGGCCTTGCTGTTGTTGTCTTGAGAGAGCACCCTGCAGCGTAAAGGAGGCCAGCATAAAAGGAAACAAGCATCCTAATGAGGAAGGAGGTATGTATGCACACCAACAGGAGATTGCTGTCAGGAGATATTATTGATTCCACAAGGGTAGTGAAGTACCAAGTCAGGGGAAGTGAAGGATGCCCAGCAGCAATCCTGTCATGCCTTATCATGGGACCATGCTCCATGCTATAGCAGCCTACCCTGAAGATCTTGATCATAAGTACAGTATCTTGTACAGAAAACTTTGTGTGGACCACAATCAGTGCCTGAAGGAAACAGTTTTGTTTTTTTTTTTTTGTGAAAGTTGGCTAGGTTTGCTGAGCACTTTAGGACCTCTAAGGACCTCTATCTGTGTAAATGCTAAATCCCTCATGAAAATAGAGGCATGTTCCTTTTGCCAGTAAATGTTTTGGTTGAAATCTTCTATATGGAGATGACCTAGTACTGCACAACTGCATATTTAATCACTCTTTAATGGGTACATACAGCTAAATTTACCAGATAAACCAACGATCATGAAATTGGAGAAGAATATACCACAGAGGAAAGATGGGAAATGTAACTTCTTGGAAATAAGAATAAATAAAATATTTTTTCAAATATGGCTTTGGTTAATGAAACTTCTCCTTATCCATAGCTTTAAAATCCTTGTTAAGAAAGCAATCACTTATTCTATATATGTAGGTTTCAAGGTAAGGTAACATGGGCTATCACATCAATGCAAAATGAATGAAAAATGCAATGTAGTCACTTACGTGTCTTAGCCACAAATTTGTTTCCATAATTTGATTGACTTCATCCTAGAAAGAAACACAGGAATGTACATCTCCACTCCATAAATCAGTTACAGTACCCACAGATGGCCAACTTGTTAAATTTAAAAGGAAACTAGAACTTCACATTAACTGATACCATATTTTTTCTGACTTACTTTTACCTTGATTTGCAATGCCTTCATTTATGCTTAGCTCCCTGGCTGCTGTTGAATGCTGCTCCTCACAGTTTGCCTGTCACTTCATTATGGATTCAACTAGGTACCTTCTAATCAAACCACAGCATCTGTTCCGTGGATAACTTGCTTCACAGAGCAGACTTTAGCAAAGGTTAAGGTCAGGCTTTGCTTCTGCCACAGTCCCTCTGCCCTGCCCAGCAGGTCTGCTGTGTCAGAGACACTCACCCATGTATACAGTGCACCCCAGAACACACAACAGTCATCCCTACACTTCATACCAGCACTCTACAGTGGGATCCCCAGAGAGTCTGTGGTTGCCCCATCCCTGGCAGTGTTCAAGGCCAGGTTGGAGGGGCTTGCTCAACATGGTCTAGCAGAAGGTGTCCCTGCCTGTGCCAGGGGGGCTGGAGCTGGATGAGCTTTAAGGTCCTTTCCAGGAAAAATCATTCTATTTTGAAACAGAATGAAAATTTGCAAAAGAAGAAGACTATCTCTCATGACCACTGGGAAACAACAAGGACTCCACTAAAGAACTAGCCCACATGCTGCATAATGCAGACACAACCAGGTGTCTGTGGCATGGGCTAGCTCTGTGGAGAGTGGGCTTGAACTTAGAATACTGCTGCTCTGACTGCCAAAGGGTGCTGCACAGGGTGGAGGGATTTGATGCTACCGAGTAAGCAAATCAGTTTGTGCAGTTTGAACTACTTGTTTCAGCAACTGGAATAACTCTGCTGACAGAAAGAACAGCAAAAGTCTCAGCATGTATACAAGTGTGCACAGGACAATGTCAGCTACAAGAGCTGTAGGTGTAACCATCACGATTACATCTGCTGCTTTAATAATTTTGTGTTTTTACAACCACTCCCAAAATAAAGCAGTATTCTGTAAGCAGCCTTACCACATTCGTGAGCTGGGTAATGGCCACTTCAAAATACACAGTGACAGGATCAGACACATTTTCCACTGGCCTGATGAACTGGTTGTACTGGGAGAAGAGTTTGTGAAACAACTGTTCCTCTGATTCACAGGCTGCAGTATCTAAGACAGAATAAAGAACAGCTATGTCAGAGGTAAGGAAGCAGGAAAGAAGGTGGTAGGTGACATACTAGTTCATGCTGTATTTCTGAATGCTGTGCTTGTGACCATATATCAAAACACAGGAGAACACACAGTAGAGAGCTGCCAGTTGAAAGCATTCTTCCATAGGATACTGCCCACTGCTCCTTCTCTTCTCAAAGGGTCTTCCATGATAGATCTAGCCTATGTGCCTCTTTGACCCACCCTGCTATCAGACCAAGGTAGATTAAAGAAATATGAAGCAAAAAAAGCAAAAATGCTCTGGATTTCATCTTTGGAAGGTTTTTAGGGCAAAACTGAGAGTTTATGAAAAGCATAGCTACTTACTCAGAAATTAAAAACTTGAGGCTGCAACTACTGGGTCTAAATCTATGTCAGGGACCCTGATTAGGTTGTTGTAGTGAAGCCCTCTAGTCTTAAAAAATATGACTACATGTTATCATAGAATCATAGAATCCTTATATTTGTTATTTCAGCTCTTCAAATAGCACAATTTTTGCTCTGAAAAAGGTTCATTTATTAAGTTATATGAGAAAAAAAAGTGGAATTACTAATATTTCTTATAGAATAGCATGCATCTTTGCAATACAGACCTGTTCTTTGGGAACAAGCAGATCATAGCTGTAACCTCCAGGTTAATCTCCAGGACAGATAGGACAGCTTAGCAGGAATAAGGTATAAGAAAGGCAATAAGCTGCCTTGCTGCTTGCTCTTCATATTGAGCACAGCTATGTTATCAAAGCTATATGATGATGCCAATGATATTACTGATACCAATGCAGAAGAATTTGTCTTTCAGATAAATTGGCCTTAAGTTTTTGTGTCCCAGATTGCACTAGAACGTATCAGTTCAGAAATCATTATAAGCTTTTATGACTGCAAATATGAAACATAGAAGGGTCTTGTATCAGGCAGTGTGGACTCTGGCATGGCATGGGACATTCACATCTCCTTCAGTGAACACAAGGGCCTGTGGTTGCACAGATGTCCTACAGGGAGGTGCTTAGTCTCAGCATACTGCACTGTTTTCATGCTTAGGCTGTGCTTCCCCGATTTTTGCTGCCTCTAAGGCATGCTCAAAGCATGTTCAGATTCTGGGGATTATTACAAAAGCTGAAATGTTGGTTATTGGTCACTTACATATATGGAAAGAAAAATTAAATAAAATTTCCATAGCTGATTTTTGTTTCATATTTAGCATCATTCAGAGAAGCTACATGAATGTGTGTAAAGTCTGGATGTTTGTGTATTGCATAATATGCTATTCAACAAGGAAATATCAATTTCCTCTTCAGATTTCCTCATCATCCTGTATCTCACTGTGACTAGAAGTACCCTACCATGGGAACATGAATTTCTTATCAAAGGATCATGACTAAAATTTTCATTCAAAATTTTCCTCCTGGCTTTTTAACAGGCACAAGCCTTGAAAGCAAAGTAACAGACACAGGCAAGTATTTTAGGCTTTCATTTTTATACTTCAGTTACAGACTCTTGTCCCACTGCTGCTGCTTTAAGACTATGCCTTCTGCCTTGCTAGCACAGGCACTGTAATTCATACCTGCCTTGGTCATCAGCAGAAGTGAGAACTTTAAAAAAAAACAAAGTAATGTCTTAAAAGCAAAAAATCCTATGGAAACTCACTGAGATTTGTGCATGGAAATCACTTCAGCTCATTTAACCACAGATGCAAACAATGATAAAAAAATATATCACGTTCTCAACTCTGAAGGTGTGAGAACCAAACATGCATATCTTTAGCCTGCATTATTTAAGCAACTGCAAATTTAAGCATCAAATGAAAATAGTAAAATTCCTATTTAATTTTCATGCTTTGTTAGAAACAGTTCCTCAATTACTTATCAAACCAAAATTAAGTGCTTTACGTGTGAAAACTAGTATTGCTTTAGTTCTTTTCAAATATTGTTACAGACTTCAAGTTAGAAATAGCTGGTAAAAGCTTTACATTGAATTCATTCCTGGAAAACAGATGCAGAGACAGTGACTAGAAAATATTTTAGAGACTAGTATCAAAGAATTCCTACCTTTAATCATGGATGTGAACTTGAATGCCAACACACAGAAAGCAGGGTAACACCAACATAGCCACCTCTCAAAATGCATTGCTAGCAGCAGGATAGACCTTCCTTTTGAAAAGAGAGATTTGGGGAAAAAAAACGAAGGCAAGAAGACACACAAGCCCCCTGGACATTAAGTAGACCACACAAAGATGGATTTTAGTTTTGCATTTGCAGGAAACTGCAGTCTGCTGAGGAGAGCCTTGCAGAATTGCTCCCACTATCACCAAGGGAGGAGAGCTTATGCTATGCAGAGAGAAGGGAGTCAGGCAGCATCCTATCAGGTGACTTTTAACATTTCCAGTCACCCGCACCCTTGCCTCTGGGGGAATTATCAGAGTGCAGGAGAAAGAGGGAAGGCAAAACACAGGGTAGCCAGCGTGGAGAGAGGGAGGAATTCACTTAGCCCTCTACCCCCTGGTTAAAGAACACTCATCCAAAAACAGCTGCTTTGGCTATTGCTTTGTGTTCACCTGAGTGAATTCATCAGAATATGAAGAAGCAAAACAACTTCAGTGTCTTGGCTGAGGACCAATTCTGCAGCAGGAGAAATGGATGCTGTATGGTTTTAACACCTCCACCAGGAATCATCTGAACTTTGAAATAAACACAGCACCATGTGATAGACTTGCTTGACAGTATTCTGTATGAATAAATCTACGGGAAGTGGAATTTTTATTGCCATGTGACTGAGCAATTAAGCATTCAAACTTCTTTCCTGACAGACAAGTCATCTCACAACACCAATTTTTATATTACTTCTTGTGCGTGCAGTGGCTCCTGTGCCAGTATCCTGTGAGTGTGGAAATGGAGCAGTAGAATAAAGGAAAAACACCATGTACTGCTACAAAAGTACCCAGTATGCCAAATTCACTGGGACAGATACTTTCAATTACAGAAGTTAAAAACACCAGAGATCATGATCCTGAAGAGATTAATGTGTTCACTCCTCAACTGTTCAGTATACATGTCCTTGCAATAGGAAAGCCTGAAAAGGCAAAGGGCCTGGAAAACTGACCATCCTGTTTAACCACAGAGGAGTGGGAGGCACCACAGGTTACTTGATGCCATCCAGCCTCCCAGATGGCAGCTTGGACAGGAGATATCCTTTATGTGTACTTAATCCATCATGAACAAGTCTGGGTGGCTGGATGAATGATTGAATCAAAACAGAAATGCTGCTGATTTCCAGGCAGTTACGTTGTGTAAATGGGGAGAGAAGGGAAAAGCTATAAACAGAAAAACAATGCTGCTCATACTACAGAGCAGAGGCAATGCTGCAGCTCAGGATAAGAAAGATTTATCTTTACACATGTTGTTAAAATACAGGAAAAAGGAAAGAGGTGTGCTTGGAAGAAAGACTTAGAAATGAGTTGCCTGCATAGAGAAGGTATGTGAAGTGGACAAAGTCGCCCATGGCAAATTTTGAGGGATGAAAAGGCAGTCTTGGAGGATTACTAACAGAAGCCCTACTCCAGGGCTCACTGGAGTCTGGGAGCCTGGAGCAAAGAGATGAGAAAACAAAAAGATCAAACTGCAAGTGTGTCTGAAGGGCTGGGAGCCATTTTGCACTCTCAGAAGCCTCTAACCAAACATAGTTGTAAGTGGATACCACAATGCATGGCTATGAAGCATCTCCAAGCTGAAGTTAGATATAAATTCTCCTTACAAACTATTTTAATATGAGAATGTGGATTTCAGCATAGTGACTTTTCTTGTAAATTTCCATTTTTTCTAACATCTTCCAAGGAAAAATTTAAAACCCATAAAATATTTTGCTTTGGGTGAACTTTTTCCAAGTTGCAGTGTTTGTTGGAATGTTGTTAACAGTCCAGATCCAAAACCTTACAGTTTTCTTACATTATCCAACGAACCTCATTCTTCCTCCTAGAATTTATGCTGCCCATGGTGTACTGTGGCTGACAGAATCACAGGATGCCTCTGGTGGCTGTAGTCATGGTATATCATGGAATCATAGAATAGTTAGGGTTGGAAAGGACCTTAAGACCATCTAGTTCCAACCCCCCCGTTATGGGTATGCACTCCTGTTAAAATTCCAGTGCTTTTAGAAAGATTACATATGATAGTCAGATGCAATTTGAAAACAAACTGACCCCAAATTAAAATATTTTGACATTTCCAAAATTCTTGTCCTTCCAAAAATACTGTCAGGATAGGGAATTGGGTGTGGGAAGTTAACATACCTGCAAATGCATACTTGGGTTAAACTGAAAGGTCTTTAGAAATTAGGGTAATGAGTGTTCTCCATTCAGAGAAAAAGAGCAATGGCAGGCCAGCTAGATAAAGGTCTGCTTTGATATGGGAGGAAGGGTCTGGACAAACAGGCAGAGTTAGGAAGCAATATCAGTCATTCAGTGAGCAGGTGGCAGGAGGGATTGTGCCATAAGTGCCTGCTTCAGGACCCTGCTATTGGGAGTGCTGTCCATGGGACAGACTGAAAGAGAAAGCAGAGTTCAGACTGGGCCATAACAAGCAGCTGATGAGGCATCCAGACAGGATCCAGAGCAACCAGATGAAGTACTGCCTCAGCAATAAGGAAGCCAGCGGGGAGCAGAGCAAAATGT
>JASSUY010034975.1:0-20262 GCA_032466535.1 Forpus xanthops | reverse complement strand
TATATATTAGCGAGCCTGAGATATTCACTGGCAGCCAGACACAATTTTATATAATTAAAATTGTGTAATATATATATATATATATATATATATATATATATATATATATGGACTTACACATTAAAGAAGCAAAATTCCCAAATGAAGTTCAATTCCTTACTGGTAAGTCTGTCTGAAACTTGAGTCACTGTAAAGTGAGATAGGGCTGTTCTTTGATACATAAACACAGATTTACTTTAATAACTCACTTCCTCCCTTCCTCCCCCCTTCTCCTTTCTTGCCCCTCTCCCCTCCCTCTTTTGTGCAGTTGCCCTTGTTTCAACTGTAACAGGTTGTTGTGTTTTTTTTTTTTTTTTCTTCCTTAGTCCTTTCTCAGTGCTGTATTTCTTATATGCTTTGCAAAGCACTGATTCTTTGCAGAGATTTTATGATGTGTAGTGCCATGGAATGATGCATGCTTTAACTTGCCTTTACAAAAGTTCCTCTTCAGAAATTACTCTTGAAGGATACAGCTATGATTCTCTGCAAAGAAAGTGGGGATTTCACTGGAAAGCTCAGCAGCTACTAACAGTCCACTGGAAGGCCAGAGTATTTACAGAAGCAGATTCTGCTCGTTTTTCACTTTCAAGGCATTAATTCTTTGTTGACAGTTACTCCAAATGTCCCTTTACCGTAGTGTGGTGAGTTGATCTCACCCAAGTCCCTAACCAGCCACTCGCTCACTCATTTGCAATGGAATGGTGAGCAGAATCTGAAGAGTAAAAGTGAAAAAAACCTCTTCATGGGTCAAAATTAAGACAGTTTAATAACAAAAGAAAAAAAATAAAAAAATAAAAAAGAAGAAAGTAGAAAGTAAAAAGGAAAGGAAAAGGAAAGGAAAAAGAAAAAGAAAGAAAAAGAAAAATGGAGAAAAAGAGAAAAATGAAAGATACTTATTATGTAAAACCAATGGCTCCACCAACAGACTGATGCCTAGTCAACCTGAAAATAATATCTACTTTGGAGGAAACTCATCCCCTCACCACAATTGTTATTGCTGAGCATGAAGTTATCTGATTTCGAATATTTCTTTTTTTTTTGCTTTAGTTTCCCAACTGTTTGTGTATCCCAGGCCTACTCACTGGGGTGGCAGTGTGAGAAACAGAAGGTCTGTATACCTAGCAATAGATAAACCACTACAGTAAGAAATTACTGCTTAGGCCAAAATCTAAACTACTTCACCATATGGGTTGCTACAAAGAAAGTTAACTCCATCCCAAAGAGACCAAATACAGTCAGTTTCTATGTTTATGAAAACTCTTTTGAGATTTAGTACTGGAGTCAAGTCGTGGTGTGTTCCTCATGGCTACAGAAAGTGAAAACATTTTATAGAAAATGAAAACATTTTGTTAAAAGCAAGGAAAAATGTAGGTGGGAAGGGAGAGCAGAAGGTCGTCTGACCTGAGCTGCTGTGCCAGTCAAGTAATTCTCTTTTCTGAGGTTTGTTCCCCAGTGTCTGTTTCTAATCTCATCCCCTTTAGCTATGAATCAGTAAATGCAAAGGATAAAAACTTCCAGTGTGGTTCCCAGAAAAGATATTTGATGCCAATGTTGCATAGATATAACATGAATTCATTATCCAGTGTAAAACTAAAATAGAAAAATAAGCCACGAAACCTGCAGTCAAAGCTAGTAATTTCTTTCCAGATTTCACACTTGTGCATGAACATAACCAGAGCCATAAATGACTTCAGAATGTGACTGCTTGTCATTAAGTGATGCTGAGATAGAAGATTTGTGATGAAATACCTTCTACACAAAAGACAGAATATGTCTTCGTTGATAATCCCTGGACTGTTCAAAATATTTTTGATAGTGATGGTGATGGTCCTAAAACCTGTTTTCTTGAATAAAAAAGTTTCATGTAGGGTTGAAGAAAGTAGAAAATTGTTACAAGATATTTAAATTAAAAAAATATGAACAAAAAGAATATATCAAAATAGTTCTAGTCTCGTTTGGACTTAGCAAAATCAGAGTTTGCGAAAAGGTCAATATGAATAGGATTTGACTTTGTGTCCCAGTAATGTGTTGTGGATGAGAACCTTCTGTTCTATATGTAAAGTACATACCATCATTTTGTTAAATAAGCTTAACATTTTTAACATAGTAAAAAAGTAGTATGTGAAACCTTATATAATTATTCCATATAATGTTCATTTGATTTTAACGTGTTTATCCCAAATAATAGCATACCAAAATGCAATTAAAGTAACTTCAAAAGACAACAAAATAATATAAATTTATCAAATTATGAAAAAGAAGTTTTTCTACTGGGGGAGTGATGCGGGTTTGAACACTAGCTCACCTGTTGCTACAATTCTAACACATTGAGGAAATATTAAATGATAAAAAGACCCATTGTCAAATGCAGATCTGATTGAATGGTGCTAAAGAGCAGGAGCAGCTCCTCTTGATGTTACTAGTTTTCTGACAACTGAGCAGATAAGAAATTTCAAAGATATTTGCTATGTCACAGGTGCAAGTCTACCTGCCAGTGTGAGGAATCACAGAAGCTGCTGCTTCTTTCAGTATCAATATAATCATAATATTAAAATAAGGAAAATAGTATTGTGCCACAGAATGTCTTGCTAGCCTTTCCCGAGGTTCCTTTTTCAGTGCTGCTTTAAAGGATTTGAATCCCTATTCTTCTTGAAAGTGACAGTTAATGTAAACTCTTCTGATATTGATCTGAGATATGAATGAGACAGAAATATTCAGAATTTTAATTTCTTCTTTTGATGGCCTGGTTTTCTTTCATATACCTATTTTCTGTGTAGTATCACATGATTTTAAGTTTCTGTTGTATAACTTCAGGACCACACTGCATATCCATTTCGCTCCTTAATTCAAACTGGTAGGCAAAACTCTTTGTGGACAGGCTCAAGAGGGTCCAGAGAAGGACCATAAAGATGATGAAAGGACAGGGAAACCTGTCATATGAGGAAAGGATAAGATTAGATAAAAACCCTGCAACATAGCTATGAGAAAAAAAAATCTGCAGAATAAAGTTGTCTTTTAATTTATGCATGACTAGAGATAGTAATTTTTCTCATTGTTGCTACCAGTGACACTGCATAGGATCTCATCAACTTCTAATAATAATCATTATCATAATTACCCACCATTTCATCGGTAATAAAATGACCACAAGAGACTTTAAATTTCATATTATAATGGCAAGAATATTAGTGCATTTGGGGTATTTACTTTTACCTGGCCTTCAAATGGCTATCAGATACAGATGCCTTTATGTCCTAGCAAGAATCCAGAAATAACTTTAAGCCTAAACCACCTAATAACTTTCATATTTGGAACACTTAAATATGGGGTACAGTGAATCATTTCTAGATCAGTGATTCTGCTTCATGTGTTTATTACTTCACCCATTCAGGTATTCACCTAGCTTCAAAATGTCAAACCTGACACCATTATCCATATTACCTTCCAACTCACAGAAGCATGTCTGCTTGTAGTCCTGGTGGAGTAATATATTTTTTATATACCTAACAAGAGGGGCTTTATATCTTTAATAAAAGCAAGAACCTTAAGAGAACTTGGGAATTTCTAAATGTCCATCATGCTAAAAAGAAAAAAATAACTTATTAGCAAAAAGTTACTTTTGAGCTGATAGAGGAATTTTATTGCAGATGCAAGCCTGATGCTAATGAATGAATTTGCAAATGTGAAGTCAAAATCAATGCAGAATTAAAACTGGAAAATGAAGACCTATTACCTTCACAAAGAGAGTTAGACGTACAGTGAAGATGGAAAGAGCTGCAACTAAAGAAAATTAAATACTTGACCCACGTGTGGTTGAAAATTCTTTGAGCGTTCAATGGATTCACCAATGAAGACTCCTCACTATGATCCTCAGTGCAGTATGCACTATGTATACTTGTAAGAGGCAGAAGCATTATATACTTAAAATAGACCCTCAATGTCAGTGAACACATTGACATAGAATCATCTAGTATCATCTTTTACTGGAGAATGCACCTATGAAATTAAAATTATCTTGCCTATGACATGGTATTTCACACCTCTCTAACACTGAGTTCTTCCAATTTCTTTTGAGACATCAATACTTCTGTGGTGGAAGACAGAAAGATATTAGTAATCCATTAGTTTTGGATGGCTATATCTTATTTTTTTTAATGGAACAACTAGATTTATGATTTTTTTAAATAAAAATGTTCATTCAATTTCAACCTAAGTAACATACTTAACACACCATCTCTGCTTTACCATTTCATAACTATTCTAAGCATTTTTTATGTACAGTTTTTATGCTTGTCCTCCTTAGATAGTCATGGCACCTACACTTCAAACAAAGGAAGCGTAAGGAGTGGATATATAGAATGACTGGTTTTTTAAGATACAAAGACAAGGAATTGGGAAAAAGAGGTATGTAGTAGAAGTAATAGAAGGAAGCAGAAAGGATAACAATACAAAGAGCACAAAAAGAAGACAAAGAAAGACATACTTTTTTTCCTCTTCTGCTCTTCAAATGATTTGAGAGAAATGAAACATGAGAGTTAATAAGTTACAAGCAAGATGAATGGAAATAACTGTTTTAAGAAAGCACTTACTATCGCTATGTTAAAAAAAAAAAATAAATCTGAAGTTTAGCTTTATCTATTTAAATATATGAGATTCATCATCCTGTTACAAGATGAAGCTGGATCAACATGGCTATAAATGAAACACAGTCCCAGTGGGAGATTTTTTTATTCAGAGAGGATATAATACATTTTGTTTTATATTATTTTATACTGGTGATGCTGGCTGTGCATCTCAAAATTAGTTTTGCTGAACAGAAACAAAATAGACATTTCAAGAGAGCAAGCTACATTGAAAAGATAGCACAACAATGGCTAAATTGGTTTTTAATTTTGTTTGTTTGAAGTGCCTTTGAGTCTCTTAAGTGTCATCTTGTAACACAGTATAGAAAACTTTTTATTTTTCTGCATCATACAGATACCTCCAGTTTTTTCTGTTGGTATTACAGAGAGGTAGGTGAACAAATGCTTGGACTCAGTGATACCAAATCAAGGACAACAGATGTCAGAAGTAGGTAAAAATAATCAGGATGGTCAAAATAATGCAGGCTAGGGCCTATTCCAGTACCGAAGGGAATAACTGAAGCTGAACACTAGCTCAGGAGGTCTTTAGTCAAACACCTTGCCCAAAGCAGGGTAGCTCTTGAGTCAGATCATGCTGCTTATGGCTTGGTCAATTTAGGGTTTTCTGCTCAACCACAGTGGAGCTTCAGCTTTTCTGACACAATTCCTATAAGCCTGGGCAATATTTATTGCTTATTCAGGTGAAGTCTGTCCCTGCTTCTAGGAGCTGTTTTGCTTTTCTTAATAAGGGCTCTAGCCATCCTAGCCAAGACAGTCTCCTGCTGTGGGTTGAGGAAAAGTCATGATTAAGACTGCTTTCCCTATAGTGTTTGTAAAGAATAGGTTTGGTACATCAGAGAATAGGAAAAAAGCAAAAAAAATAACAAAAACCAGGATGACAAGTGTCCTTACTGACTGGAATGATTCTGTTTTCTGTTTAGTGAGAGTGCACACTGTTTTGCCATAAGATTCCCTGCTTTCATGGTATTCAAATCTAATAAAATAGTTTACTCTTTCTGTATGGCTTAATTTTGGGTCTTCACTGAGATCTCTGGGCATCTTAGCAAAAAATAACCATATTGCTATGCGTAAAATTAGGCCGACATTGCTCCATATCGATATATCTGAAGCACAAATGAGGATGCTCTGTCAATAAGGACCACAAAGGATAAGAGATATTTAGGGAAAGTTATGAATACCACATCTGTCTTCCCAAGTACCAGTAAAGACCATCTGTGCAGTGAGAAAGTGCTGTCCCTAAAGGCCTTATGGTTTTCCCGAGCTCCTTAGCCTTTCAGAGCTAGCATCCACCTGGATGCCACCTACCGGTTTTGTTAATAAGCCTAAATCTGCTTACTAGAAGTGCACAGCCTGCACTCTGTTATGCTGCTTCCTCACTCACCTCAGGATCAACAGTTTCCATATTTAACATAACTACAACCAAGGTTACCACTGCTTTCCGATCCCCAGTCAATTCTTACTTACTGGGGAATAGCAGATCCAGCTGTGCACAACCCTGATTGGTCCACTTAGTACCTGTACAAAGAAATTATCCCAGAGCCCTCCAGAAACCTCCTGGACTGCTTGTATTCCATGGTGTTGCCTTCTATCAGATGCCTGAGAAGTGAAAATCCCCCATAACAAAGCTCTGTGATGCAGAGCCTTTCTCAATTTTGTTTAAGAAGACTTTAGCAGGGCTAGTTGAAATAGGAGGAGGGGCAGTGCTTTTAAACTAAGAGAGGAAAGATTCAGGGTGGACATAAATGAAGAAATTTTTTACAATAAGGATGGTGAAATACTGTAACAGGTTGTCCAGAGGGGCGATGGATGCACCGTCCCTGGAGATATTCAAGGCCAAGTAAGGTGTGGCTCTGGGCAACCAGATCTAGGTGAAATTGACTCGCATTGCAGGGGGGTTGGACTAGACGACTTTTGAAGATCTCTTCCAACCCAGACTATTCTATGAATCCATGATTTCCTCATCCCTACAGTGTTAGCTGCAACAAAATCCCAGCAGGACGTGATAATTGCTGGTCACTTTTTTGATCCCAACTCAGTTATGGTAATTGAGTACTAAACCTACCTGAGGAAATAACTGACAAATCATACAGTAGATATAACAAGCAATATAGGAGTCCATCTACAAGATAATTAGGAGAGGCTATTTCATTTGAATCTTCACACAGTACATTTCTACCACTGAGTTAGCTCCCTATTCTATATTTTTAGGAAATGACAGAAAAATAGACAATTTTAAGGCACCATTCATTACTCCTGGCAGGTAGCTGAAATAGACCAGATTAATTACTCACTAGGATTCTTTTTCTTTCTATTTAATTTAGAGTTTTGATAAGTAGCTTGGATGTGGATTTCTGCATTGTAAATATCTAAAATATGATAAGACATACCTCTTTCTCAGTAATCACCTGTATAGACAGAGATGACAGTCCTGAAAATTTGTTCTCAGGTTTTTCAGCCAGGATGAGTTGTCAATTATACAGTCTCAGATAGGTTATTTTCTAATTCTCATTGTAAATAAAGTAATAAAATATTCTGCAGTTCAGAGAAAGAATGATCAAGAAAAAACTGAAATATAGATAGCTGATTGTCTCTATGTGGTCTTTATGCTGCTCAGAAATCATCAAAACAAGCAATAATTTAGATCTTAGGTTTGAAGTATAGGTAATTTCGATGACTACTGGAGACTATCTAGTCAGATATGCCCAAAGTGCAGTCAACTTCAAAATTATATTAGATTGCTGAGGACACTGTCCAGTGAGGTGCTGAGTATCAAAAAAGATGGAGACTCTGCAACCTCTCTGAGCATCCTGTTCCAGAATTAACCACCCACACAGTGAAGACTTTTTTCCATATGTTCAATTGGAATTTTATTTGCTGAAATATGGGGGTCTATCTTTTGCTATGCCCATCCACAAAGAATTTTACTCTGTCTTTGGCCTAAATACCCATTAAGAAATTAAAGGCAGGAATAAGTTCCCTGATGAGCCTTCACTTGTCTGTCCAGGCTGAACAATTACAGGGTTTTCAACATCTCAAATGACAAAAATTGGAAACTACGAACTAAGGTACACTTTGTGTTTATATGTCTTATTGCACATTGTAGCGTAGAGGGCTAGACTTATTGCCATTCTGTAGTTATAATTAACTCAGTTTTGGTTCTGGGAACATCTGTTGAAAAGTTAAACATGTCTTAAGTAAAATATCTTGTCTCTATGTCTTTTACAGATTCATCTTACCTTCAGTTTCTTCTCTACCTTCCTCCCTCAAAATGAACTGTAATTTGTTTCAGTTAGCATTAATGTGCATGGAACATTAGGAGTTGTTCAATTTATCGATTCATAATAGAGATTTTCATACTGCAGTGACTATAGAATACCAATATTTTTAGCTGTTATTTCTGTAATATATTTTAATACTGTGTTTAATTTTAAGTAATGACAGTAGTTAAATCATATTTTTGTCCAAAAATAAAATATTTTTATTAATTGTTTTTTATTAATTTTTATTTACTTTCTATTAAACTAAAAGTATTTCACACTGGTTTACAAATATTATTCTCTTATTATAGTCAGCAGCAGTAGTAGTAGTAGCAGTATATTGTATTTCAGTTATTAAACTCTTCTTATTTCAATCCATGGGGATTATATTCTTTTGATTCTCCTCCTGATCCTGCCTGGGGAGGGGGAAGTGTAAGTGAATGACTGTATGGAGAACTGGTTGGACTTAAATCACAACTATACTGACAGATCAAGGACATAACAAGGATAACTTGGGCCTCTGAAAGACTCTTGACTTGGTTATATCTAAAATACCCAGGAAAGGTATTTGTGTCTGACATTTTTTGGGAAATCTGGGCAATAAATATATCTAACTATATTTAAACCAATAAGTTTCTTCTTTAAAAAAAACTTTCTAAGGTTTCTTAGTTGACACTGTATTTTCTATCTACTGTTTTGTTTCCAGTCTGCTGGAACTTATGGTGAGATATTAATCTGACCACCCAGATGCAAACAGCTTCAGTATAAGAAGAAAGCTTGTCCAGAAAGAGTAACTAGTAAAGTTTCCCAAAACGTATCGCTTGTTCTTGCAGACAGAGAGGAAAGTTTTTCAATAAAATGTATGAAAATTGCTATCTAGAGAAAATCAGAAAGGGAAAACTAAACCCCTTATATTCTGTTGATTTTAGAAAAAAAAAATACAAATTTTTCCAACTGGCAAGAAACTACTACTAGATAGAAAAATAATGTACAATAATGTACTCATTCTACTTCCTTTTTCCTTTTTTTTTTTTTTAATTGTTTCTGCTTGCTCTATAAAATCCAGAGCCAACAGGTCATGTTCATAAGGATTCAATCTAGTTCTCTGTGCATCAGAGAGTTTATTTACATGTTCTTTGAACTGAGATTAATAGCATAGCTAACCCTGCCATTTTGAAATGCTTTTAGGAATATCCAGTTGAACACATTTCCCTACAGGCACCTCCTCCACCTTCTACTTCTTAATGATTTTCACTGTTATTTTTTAATGAGTGAAAAGGTATAGTACTGGGTTCAGATTTCACTGCAGCTGACCTCCATGAAAAGAGAAAGCGGGATTCTTTTTTGCTGACGATGCTGAACTGTTCACTAGGTGAATGAAACTTTCTTGTGGAAAAAAAAAATCTAAAGTCTAACGGAATACATATACATGTACATGAATATAATATGTATGTTAGCTGTCCAGTGTAGACATTCAGTTTCTTGAATAGTCCTGCTTCTCCAGAAGCAAATACTCCCTTTTACAGAATACTGCTGAAACGGCAGTCCAAGCACCTGAGTGGTTAGTGGGGCCTTGTACATGCACAGTGTGCAGATGAGATAAGAGAAGCCAGTCAATTGCAGAAGTGCAGTAATTCTCTGCTTGATGTAAGAAGTCTTCACACTAACTTTTAGACCTAGTCTTTCTGCTTCTAGAACAAGAAATACCTAGTTATGTTGTCTTGTGGGACTGCTTAGAAGAAACATCACCTGCTCTTATACAGGGAGATAAATTACCTGTTTTCTCTGGCACATCAGCACACAAGAATTCTCAGAACTTCACAGCCTGCACTTAACTCTGTCTCAGTAGAAAAAAAAAAGAGGGCATTACAGCTGATCTCAGTAGGAGAAAAAAGCAGGAAATATCAATTATAATTTAAAACACCACTCCCACATTTTATATGGGTGGATCAAAATAAGCAGAACTGAAATTTGCACAATTCAGAGCACAGACACAGGAATTTCATTTTATTCTGCAAATCCAGGTGCACTGAATCACATTTCCCAAGCAGCAGATGTTTCCCAGATTAACAAATTTGGCTCATCTCTAAATATCATGCACAAGTCCCAAATGTCAATTAGTATGCATGCCATTTTTGCATTACGCTATTGAATATTTTAAGCTAAATACAAATCTTGAACTTTTATGTGCACCATGCTAGAAGAAACAGGTACATTTTGATAGCACATCTTCAATCAGATGTCACTAAGAGAGAAAGCTGAACCCTAGAGGGTAAGGTAGCTACAGCACAGGATAACTGTGGTAATGGAAGTTCATTACTCAGTGTATTCCCATAATACAGTTCATTCCAGGACAACTTCTTAGGCATAGTCTTTTGTGACTCAAAAAAAAAAAAAATTAAAAATATTTAAAAAAAAAAAGAAAGATAGGTTTCTCATATTTGTGGTCAAACACAAAGCAGTAGACATAGATAGGATTTCTCACATGGCCTATGTTTGTCTTAATTCTGCTCACTGAAGTGAGCATTAACATTGACTACAGTGGTAAACGAGTGAAAGTAATGATTAACATCTTGTGGATTTTTTAACAAAGCCATATAATTTCATATTTCACCTTTTACCACAGTCACAATCATTCCTCATTATAGGAATAAACAACACATCTTTTTAAAAACGTGTCACCTCTGACAGTCTTTTTTGCTCAGTACCAGAAAATGCCACAACTCTTCTATAGTACCATGACCTGATGCACAAAATTTTGAGTCTATCCTTAATAAAACAGCTTCCAGGTTGAAGGCTGGGTCTTCATCTGAGAGAAAGTAATATTGCCTTCTGATTACAATAGAGACATGGGAATATACACGAGGAGTATATCTATTCGTGAATGTGTTGACAATGTACATTTTATCAGATAATTGCAGATTTTCTCCTGAAACTGTTAAAAAGCCCTCCCAGACCTGGAGAAGAAACAGTGAAACAAGGATGGTCACTGTTATGAAAAGTTAGTGTGAGCCCACTCAAAGAAGGGGCATTGAGGGAAATCAGCTCCATCAGAATGGTGCAAAACACCATCTTGGTTTACAGTGGGGACACTAGTTACCTTTGTTGTTTACTTCCCTTTCTCTTCTGGAATGAAAATGCCTCTTGGGTAGAAGATTTCACAGACTGAATTCAAGTAATACTGTATTTCAATGCTCAGAAAAAATCGGTCTTTAGGAAATGACGGGTATAGAGAGGTGGAGAATCTGAGAGCCTACAGCAACTCTGCTGAGCCTTAAAGATACTTACAGAACTGTTGAGGAAACTTACAACCAAATATGGAGAACATGCCAGGTATAAGCAACAAAACAGCACGCAGAAAGATGAACTTTCAAGAAAAATACCCAAATCTCATTAAATTAAGAGCACTGGTATAAAGCTGGAGAGACACTAACTGCAAGACGTAACCTCTCCTATGGAGAGTCAGGCTTGCTCAACCTGGAGAAGAGAAGGCTCTAGTATATATAACATCTTTAAACCTTCCAGTATTTAAAGGGGCCTACAAGAAATCTGGAAAGGGACCTTTTATAAGGGCATGTAGTGATAGGACAAGGGGGAATGACTTTAACATAACAGAGGGGAGATTTAGATTAGACATTAGTAAAAATTCTTCATTATGAGGATGTTGAGACACAAGAACAGGTTGAGTTGCTCAAAGAAGTTGTGTCTGCTCTATCCCTGGAAGTGTTCAAGGCCAGGTTGGATGGGGTTTTGATTCACTTCGTCTAGTGGAATGTGTCCCTGCTTATGGCAGGGGGGCTTGGAGCTGGATGATCTTCAAGGTCCTTTCTAACCCAAACTATACTATGATTCTACAAATTATGCTGCTCAGACTACATACAGGACACTTGGAAATCTCCAGAAAAATATGACCATCTGCTTCCCTACCCACTTCCCCAGGCTCCCTTAAAAGAAAAGGTGACTGATTCCTGTGTCAATTATAATAGGTAAGTTCAGAGATCACTAACTGACTGCAAAACCCTAGGGAAAAAAAATCTCTTGTCTTCCAGATACCTAGAAATTCATGCAATACACAGAGAGAGAAAATACATCTGTGAAATAAGGCCTGCAACATAGCACATTTATTATCTCTTTCGATGATACAAATAACCCACCTACAAATTCTGAGATACTACTTGTGAACAGAGTTTAGTTATTCAGCAAGACAGTGTTTGAGCCTAATTCCTACCGAGAAGAATACTGCTAACTAATGTCTAGATGACTTTTGATTGTGGAATAACATATTGTTGCACTTGGATAGGAATATTTTTCAACAGAGTTTGAGAAGTTATATGCAAAAGTCCATCTGGTAAAATCCTTCAAACAGACTGTGACCATAGGCCACAAGAGAGAGGGGTTTGAGAGCTGCTGCTAGCTGGCCCCAAATGACTTCAGCATATGCTTTGAAACTCCATTGCTAGCGATTGTATGTAAGTCAGAAAAATAAGCCTAAGATCACATCAGTGACTTTTTACTCAGTTGCTTTAAAGAATGGAAATTCAACATCTGACTGGGAGCTGGGTAGACAGAAAGCACAAAAAGGCATAGGAAACATAAACCAAAACAGTTACATGTAGCTGCAGACTTCCATTGGGACATTTTAAAACTGTGCTGCTACATTACCACACAGTCAGCAAACTAATCAAATGCTACAGTGTGCTGTTTACTAATAGCACTTCTGTCATGCTTGGAGAATATTAATAGTTATGTTTTGCAGAAGCAGAGGCTTTTTTATGACTTGTGACTAGCAATGCAGCACAATAGAACTCTTCAGCAAACTGAAGAAAGTTCTATTAATTAAAAATGCTATCCTGCCTTTTTACATAGTCAACTACAGCCAAATAAATGAGATTTTTTTTCTGACTGTGATGGGAAATTTCAATACATGCAGTGCAAAAAATATAGGACACTTAAGACAATGAAAAGGGCATAGTCCATGTGACAAAAACTTATAATGGAAACAAGCAAGTTATGTTATTTCATATACTAGTGTAGTTACAGATTGATTTGTTATCCCTTTAAGAGAAAATAAAGGGATTCTTTTCTTGGTGGACATTTATTTCCATTTTAATTTTAACATACCTCTTTCCAACATGTAAATAGTTTAAGTATTATACTGAAATTATTATGTTCATTCCATCCTCTCCATTCACTCCTTCAAAAGCTGGTTTGCAAAACCTGTACTTGTAAGCGAATTTTGGCCTACGACAAAATATTCTTGAACCTTTAAACTCAGGAAGAGAATTCTTTCTTTCTGACTGAGACATGATCATCAAGACATTTTCATCTGCTGTGACTGTTCAATGTTGCCTTTGTGGGTAAACGCAACCCTAAGCCTAACACATCTGTCCCCTCAGGTTGTTAATATCAACGCAGAGGAATATTTCACCCCAAAGTTGCATGTCTAATGCACGACTGAGGAAAAGATAGAAAGACTTGCTCAGTAGATTTCTGTCTGCCCTGGCGATGAATCAGACATCTACCTACTGAGAACGCTGGGAACATCTATCAAGCAGACAAATTAGTGTAATTTTTGACTGCAAGTCACTTTTGTATTAACAGTATAAATGATTTATATTCAATATTCCTTACAGCTGAGGAGCAAGCTAATATTGCATGCAAGTTTCTTCAATCCTTTCAGCAGAAAGAAGTGATGTCAAGAGTGGCCACAGGGCACTTCATAGTAAATTAAATGTAAATGTGCTTTATAATGCGTTTCATCGCCAGCAATTTTGGAAAGCACTGCATCTGTGCAGCCTCAAGAGAACAGGAGCAGCTTGACAAACCCAGTAGGCAACCCAAAGGCTGAGCCATTCCTGGCCCTTGAACCCCAGCAGGCTGTTGAATCTCTTTTCTGGGAAGTTTTCAAAGGTATGCCTAGGCAAATTCCCTTCTGCCCTGATACAGTTGTCCTAATTTCCACAATAAGCTGGAGCATAATTACCCCTGGAGGTCCCTTTCCCTCAACATTTCTATAATTTGTGATACAGATTTCTGCCAACTGCAGATTACTGTCTCTGGGTGTATGGTGACAAAGAGAGAAAAAGCAGCAAGGAGCAGAACATCTGTGCATACTAAAAGGCAATACTAGCTCAGGAGCATTTTTTTCTGACACAGTATAAGCACATTTTGGCTGAAAGTTAGAGCAAAGTTTTTAAGCATGAAAAAGATAGGATTCTAGTTCAATCTTTCAGTTGAAGTAAATGGAAGCAAAACAGTAGCCATCATTAAAACGTGTCTTCCGAAACTTGTGGAGTTTGTCTTGTATGGTGGCTTTGATGTAAAAGATTGCATTCAGTAATATTTCACAAAGGTAGCATGTGCACTGCTGAGGAATGCATGAGGTGTTCTTTTGACAGAATAGTCTGTTCTGGAGTGGCATGGAAGTGAGAATAAAGTATGCTTGAGTGGAAGACACCAGGGAGACTAAAAGGGGCTTTTCATAGGCTGATAATACTGATGGAGGATGGCCAGAAATCAGATTAAACTGCATCTGGGGATTACACAGCTGTTTACAGTGGGGTGGTGGGAGGTAAGACACGTTACCTTGAAAAGAAGTGCAAAAGAAACAAAAGAGTATTCAAAAGTTGGAGAGAGGGAAGTGTGAAAACAGGTTTGACACTGAGATAAATGGTCCCTGGCAAAGAAAATAGCTGGGCAGCCTGGACGGAGTGCTGTTCCATGAGGCACTTCTGCCCTCAGTCAGGGGCAGGAGCATGTACCCGGAGACATGCTGGGTGTGTTTTGCTCCCATGTGGGTCACTGGGTGGTGAGAAGTAGGAGAGGATCATCTGATGCGGAAACAGACACATTTACACACCTGTGTTTAGTTAGAACTTGTGGGGAATAGTTGCAGAAGACTGTTCAGTAATTTGTTTACTAACCTTCAGTAAGATACTGTGATACATGTATTCGATTCCTGATATTGATCCTGAATGTATAGCTTGCTTTTTGCTAGTTAATTACATGTCATTAATAATTCAATAAACCGTTTCGATACTGATTTGATTTAAACCATGTGAATTGAGCAGTTTTCTCCTGCAACAGTGGTCACTTGTCAATTTTCCTTACATAAAATTGTCAAAATTATAGCTCCAAGAACTGATTTCAATCAGAAGACTCTTACTGCTTCTGACAGGCTCTAGATCAAATTTAAACGCATAATTAGAGAAAGAAAATATATCAATTTAACAGCAAACATATGTCAAGGGAAGAAAATGTTGCTTAAATGAATGACTATACAGAATTAAGGTCCTGGGGCTCAGCAGGAAATTAATACAATAATGCAGATTTTACATTCATAGTAGCTTGTGTTTGACCGCATCATAAAATAGTTACCTATTAGGGTAATTTTGCCATATGAATTTCATAAAAATTAGTTCTATGGAAAATTGAATGAGGAAAACACTGAGAAAAACATCAAAAAAAAAAAAAATGAAAACATGGTAAGCTAGTAATGGATCATTTTATGCCCATTTTTAAATTGATACTACATAAATACATGGCTTTTGAATTCTCTTTTCTCCTTGGGAGAAACTAAGCCTCTGATCTGCTACACTCAAGCTGGAAAGCAATTGCTAATTTAAATAATGATTTACAATGTGGTGACGCTTCTTTGTTGGCATGATTCTCTCTTTAACAGTTTTGAAGTTTCCATTTGCTTAGTACTCTTCGTCTGAGGTAAAAGGAGTGGCTTGTCTTAGTTTTCTGGTTTTTACATGCTTACTGAACTATGAATTTGTCTGTTCTTGCCCTATTCAATCACTGACTTCTCAGCATCTCTCCAATACCACTTCTTAGGAAGTTTGTATTGCTTTCATGTGGTGGGGAAAACGTATTCAGGCACATTCACTGAGCCCTGCCAAATGCCTCAGGAGAAACAATGGTGCTTTTCATTCTCAGAGACTACGCCTATACTAGCAGGAAGAGAGGTGATTCTGAATTCCTGGCTATGGGCTGGAATATACTTCAATTGCCTCCTGTTTCCATACAGGGCATGACCTGGGCATGCACCAACTTTCCTTCTTCATGTCCGGTTTCACACTGAAAAGTGACTTCTGCAGCCAAAGGGAGCCAAACAAGTCACCGTCTGTTGGATCAGGTTCCCAAGACCAGTTAGAGAAGGATGCAGTCAGAATGTCTGTAGCCACAGCTTTCCCCCCTCTTTAGAAATCTGAGTGCCTAAACTTTCATATTCCCTGGGAATTAGATACTAAATGGCAGTTCTTTCATATCTAAGGTCAAAATGAGCACTTTAAAGTAAAACACACAAATACTGTTACCTGTGAAGTATTAATTACTAGTCTAAGAACATGGTCACATGGTCTAAAGAAACCAAGTCATTGAACTATGACAAGTGACTCCTTGTCAACTGAGCAATTGTATCAGATGTGTGCATTTGATTTTCTTGTCAATTGTAAAATGAAACACATTCAGTGAAGCTATAAAATCCAATGAGAGCAATACAGCTATTACAGCCATTGGGAAAATGTGTGTGTAGTTCAAATTACCCCACGCTTTTTCTTTGAAATGTCAAAATTTAAGAACATTACAAGAATTGGACCAGCCATAGATCTTCTCCAGGGTGGCCTTCTCCAGTTCTCTTTCCCTTTTGTCTAACAAAGAGCTGGAAACCAAGTATTTCAAATGTAAGCCATTAAAAACCATATTCCCATCCTTTCATTTTCTCTTGGATGACTGCAATAATTTCATTGTTCCCATTCAGCATTCATGAATCCTCCATATCTATTAAATGAGTGCTTAACTGTATAGTGACATACAGTTCACTCCGAACATTTCAACCTATTACTGCTATTTAATACGGACTTTGCCCGTTGATATTAGGGCAAATAATCACACTATTTCCAAACCAACACAATAAAATTGAAAGCTCCAACAATTTAAATGACTTATAAAGTTTTCCCATTTGTGATTAATGTTTAGGACACAATCTTCTCTTTTCTGCTTATCTATCTCTGCTGTTCTCAGTTCCTTATTGTATATACTCTTTGGAAGATGCCTGGTTAGTTAGGAGTCCTGTGGGACTTGACCTGCAGCTCCACTAAAGCACTTCATCCACTGAATTAACCTATATTCCCAAGAAGTCCAAATTCAAAGTGTCCTCTTAATCCCAATACTTGTAGATATTCCTTTTTATTTTTTTTTCTTTTATGTGAAGCTGTCAGGAAAAGCAAAACTTAAACAGAAAACCTCAGAGATACTGACAGTAGCTTGATTCAGTAGCTTTTAGCAATTTCATTCCTTAATTTGAAGGAAAACTTAAAAAGGGAATTGCTCTTCACCTTCACAGGTTACATGTTTTTCCTAATAACTTTCACTAAAGTACTTGTAAGTATTCGTACGCTTTGAAGTCAAAACTGAATTATGCAATTCCTTTTTGCAATTGCAAATTCCCTGATTGCTCATTTTTAATATTATATTTAATAAATTTATATTTAATAAAATATAAATTTAATATTTAATATTATTTATTTTCCTTTTACAAGGGTCCTGAAAGATTGTGGTTCATTCATTTATTCTGCTCTTTAGTAATATCAAGCTTGAGAAGCTTTATCTTTCTGATTCTGATGAATTATCATTAGCAGGTCTGAGGTATGGGTCTATGCCTTGTTATAACCCCTGTGATGCTGGAATCACTATCTTGGAGGTTTTTTTTTCACTCATTTTGTTATCTAAACACTGGAGTTGGAGAAGTGACTAAAGAGAAACTTTAAATATTTTCAATACAAGTATTACTGACAACCTCACTAAGTGCATTTTCAATTAACTGATGTAAAAATATTCTGGCACTGTCAGCTTTACTGATTTGAAAAACAGCATTTATCTTTGCAGGTGCCAAGGTTAATTCCAGAATCTGTAATGACCTTCAGAATGAGGAGAAACTCTGGTTGCAGTCCATTGCTTAATCTGTTTTCTCTTGTTTCTTTTGATTACAGTAACTTACGTTTGCTTTCCACAAATCACCACGCTTTACAGCTTAGGTTTGTCCCAGGACACAACTTTAATATATGGTATGGTGGAACATAAACCGCCTGTGGTGAGGGAGGTGTGAAACAAGATTTCAGGCTTGTCAAGGGATTTTTTTCTCTTTGTGGGTCCTATTTGAGTGGTTGTTTTTCTCACCTGTCACAGTAGCACAGCTGGACAGTCATGCCCTTTTAGCAGATGGCCATGGAAATGGCACATTCAGTGGTTTCTCTGTATAAGACTTTGGTTTCATTTCCAAAACTTTTTGCAATAGAAAGCCAATCTGTAGTTTTGTCACCCCATTTTCTATCCAAGGTTCTACCAGCTTCATATTTATTTTTTCATGATTCAATTTTCTGATATTTATTTCCTGACTTTTGTGATAAAGATCAGTATCAAACTGAGAATTCTGAGTAACTGGGAAAAAAACACAAACAACGGAATCCTACCAGTAAGCATTTAAATCTACTCTTGCCTACAATTTCATCCTGCTTTTCATAAATCCGGAATATCTCTGTATTCCTAAGTTAACAATTTTCTTGCTCAAAACACTTTTTCCTGATTTTCTTTGAAAAGTCATATTTTTTAAGAAAGTTTATTATCCTAGAAAGTTAAGTAACATTTTAAATGTTTCTCATTAAAATATCTACTCATTTTTACTTCCTATTTAGGAAATTAAGCTTAGCACATTTTAACACCTACACTTCTTGCTTAATATATCTGTTGGACTCAAACATAAACAGCTGGTGTAAAGCTGACCATTTGTTCTATGTGTATGTCAAGTTTGCCTATAAACCACACTCTAGCAGTTGGCAGATGGCTCCTATCCAGAATAGTAACGTGTAAAGTGCTCACCTATGTGCTGTTCTTCACTGCCACCGTCCTTTAACCTCTGCTCTCACTGTAGATTCTTGAATTTGAAATTGGAAAGACTTTTCCTCATTCAGTCCTGCCAGTTTCCCTAAAAGAAGAGTGTGAGTATCCTTCAAGATCTGTGTCAAAACTGGACTTTTGAATATATAAGCTGACACTTCAGCATGGTTGTTTTCTTAAAGCAAAACTCTGTTTCTAAATCCTCAGGCTGGTAGAGCAACTTTAAAACAGCTCTAGGCTTCAACTAGAGATATTTTATCATAGCCTACATTGAGAAAGGAGGATGTTGAAAATTCAAAGCAATAAGAAAAAAATATTAAAGGAGAGTCCAAGAAATGTGGTTGTAACTCTTCTAAGGAATTACTGGGTTTTCTGTTCTTCAGAACAGTGACCTCACCTTTGAAAGATAAGAAAAGGGAATCTCAGAGGAAGCACATTTAGTTGCAAAAATTTATTTATTTATTTCCAAATATAAATTTATAGAGACAAAATATCAACTGGGTGTTTCATCACTTTAAGCAAAAGTGAATCAGAAACTCAGAACAAAGTGTTGTTACCAGGTTTGGAGTGGAGGAAGGAGTTTATATTTTAATAAGTATTATCTTACTTAAGGAGTCATAGAACAGTTAGTGTTGGAAAGGACCTTAAGATCATATAGTTCCAATCCCCTTGTTATGGGCAGGGCCACTTCCCATAAAACCATGTCACACAAGGCTATATGTCCAACCCAGCCTTGAACACCGTCAGTGGTGGAGCATTCACAGCTTCCCTGGGCAACCCATTCCAGTGCCTCACCACTCTTACAGTAAAGAATTTCTTCCTCAGATCCAATCTGAACTTCCCCTGTTTAGGTCTGAACCTCCACTACAGTCCCTTATGAAGAGACCCTCCCCAGCATCCCTATAGGTCCCCTTCAGATATTAGAAGGCTGCTATGAGGTCTTCACGCAGCCTTCTCTTCTCCAGGATGAACAGCCCCAACTCTCTCCTCCTATCTCCAGTCCCCTGATCATCCTCGTTGCCCTCCTCTGCACACGTTCCAGCAGTTCCATGTCCTTTTTATGTTGAAGACACCAGAACTGTACACAATATCCCAAGTGAGGTCTCACAAGAGCAGAGTAGAGGGGCAGGATCACCTCCCTTATTCTGCTGGCCACACTGCTTTTGATGAAGCCCTGGATACGACTGGCTTTCTGAGCTGCGAGAGCACACTGCCGGCTCATGTTCATTTTCTCATTGACCAACACCCCCAAGTCCTTCTCCTCATGGCTGTTCTGAATCTCTTCTCTGCCCAACCTGTAGCTGTGCCTGGGATTACTCCAACCCAGGTGGAGGACCTTTCACTTGGCATGTTTAAACTTCATGAGGTTGGCATCAGCCCACCTCACAAGCGTGTCAAGGTCCCTCTGGATGGCATTCCTTCCC
>JASSUY010034974.1:13403-26221 GCA_032466535.1 Forpus xanthops | reverse complement strand
CCCATTTCCCCGGGACTGGGGAAGAAAGGGGGGGGGGGTGCACAGAACTGTTTGAGGGGCCTCAAACTACGACACAGGTTCATCTTATCCCTGTAACAAGGGGTAGCGCAGATAACTCTGACTCCAAAAAATCAGGTTTTGCCTGGTTGTTGGGGAAAGCTTTGCACCAGCTCTGGCCCTACTGTTGCTTATAATTATAGGCATAGGATGTATCAGCTTGCCTAAGAAAGTCTTCCTTTACTCTCAGAACATTTAGTTATCCTGACAAAGGACAGGAGCTCTAGGGGCTTTATGGAGCCCCCATGAGCACAAAAGCTATATTTCTGCACAAAGCCATTTCCATGAACTCATGCATAATGTTCAAAGTTTGTTCTACCATACTGTCTTCATACATGCCTCTTATAAGCCTCCATATATTCCTAGCATGTGGTCATTCCCAGCTCTTACATCAACATTACAAGTAACTTTATGTCTGTAAGGGACATCATCTAAACACGCTGATCAGATATAATATATTTAAAATATCAGTACAACTTGATCAGAAGGTTGACTAAGCCCTGAGGGGTGATTAGAGAGGGCAGCATTTTATCATAGACTCATTTTGGCATAAGTACAGAACCAAAATTAGTAGTGTGAGCAGAAAGACAGAGGAAGGCTGACGTAAATCTGTGGTTACTAGTAATTCATGAGCCCTTGCCTTCACCATTCATGACCAATCATGCCTTGTTTAGGGCAGCAGCAAAGCCTCCTTCCTCTGCCAAGGTGCTTTTATCATAACATCTTTGTGCCCTTTCCATTTCTTATCTGTCAAAAATTGGCCACTGGGTTCAGAGGTTATTGAGACACAGGGAGGTTCACACCCTCACGCAGACAGTGTTATAGTATACGACATACCTTACTTGAAAATCAGGCTAGCAAAGTGATATTGCTGTAACAAGCAAAGATCTCGGATGGCTTTCCAGAGGTAAGATTGTAGCTGTTTCTTCCTTAGTGATGACTGCTTCTTCCTTAGTACTCAAATGAATGATTTTGGCAGCATGGTCTGTTTCCCAACGTGAGAGATGCCTGGGCAGCTCATTGCTCTCAATGTGTTTTGTTATAAACTGCTACCTGTCTTCTATTAAGATTTACTTGGAAAGAGAGACTTGCCCCCATATCACCTCTGCTCACACTTCCATCTACTTCAAACACAGATTAGGGCATGGACTCTTGAGGTGTTGGGACTTTTGGTCTCAGGAAACCCAGACCAAATTCTCTCTTGGCCAAGTAGTGTGCTTGGAAACAATTTTCCTGTTTTTGCAGAAATAGTAAGAAGCAATCCAGGGTGTAAGACATTTTTCAGGCATATATGACTAGCCGATGGCAGATATCTTCACTTAGAAATCCACAGGATGTGCCTTCTAGTCTAATTTAATTAATTCTCTTGAAGATCCATAGTCCATGTGGGCAGGTAACCTTCTATTGCACCACCATGGACTGTGCTTTCTTCACTCCTCTCTCTAAGCACCTCCTGTCCCAAGACTTGCTTTATAAAATGTTGTTGCAGGCTGGATTAACTGCAGAGCAGTTTTCTCACTGGTGCCAGAGCTCATGTCAGACACAGCCCTGTAGTCCCATTGAGGCTTCTGCTCCAGTAGAGGAAGTGCGTCCCCGTTGTAATCCATGTTTTACTGATGTGTCAGCAAGAAAGTTAGATTCTAGCAGATGTCTGGGTGCTTAAAACAAAGAGACAAGAGAAAGGTGCCATTCTAGAGGCTAGTCCGTGGCTGTGGCTCCTTAAAAGAGAGGTGAGTGCTGGGGCTTAGATGCCTGGTGCCATTCTGACACTCACAAAAGACATTTTCCATCTGATGATCTTCTGGAGGGATTTTTGCCAAAGCCATTAGCAGAAGAAAGGCACTGGCATCACTTTGTTTCACTGAGGTTGTCAGTACTTTGGGTGGCAGGGGGCCTTTCCATCCTCTCTGCAGCCTGTGGCAGGCAGAGTCCTCCTTCCTCCCTCACACCAGCCTCTCTGATTTGGTGGGCAGCAGACAAGAGCTTGGGGTAATGGCAAGGGGGTAGGGGAGCTACAACAGGATTTTGGGCAGGCAGCAGCAGCGTCTCACTGCAAGAGGAGTCTGAGGTGGGAAAAGAGGGCAGGAGTGAGGGGAACAGAAAATGAGCACAGAGGAGCCTGGGGGGATCTGACTGTGAAGAGGAGGGAAAAGTGAACAGCTGAAAGGTAAAACCAAGGTGGAGAGAACATTTCATCAGCTTTTTCTCAGGGAAGAATAATTCCCCCAGCACAGAGTGAAACCAGAACAAGTGTAATGAGGAGCATCTCATGCTTGGTGGCCAGCAGAGCTGACCCAGCCTGTAGCAGAACAATGACCCCCAGCTGGCTGGGCTGATTGGGACTCATACACTGTCAAATGGTATTTTAATGTTCAGACCAAGCCAGTGGATAGTTAAAGGTTACCTGGGGGCTTTTCACACTCAGCTGTATGCACCACATGGTGAGGAGCTCTGCCTTCACCTGGCATATCCTTTCTCAAAAAATGTGGCATCAGCCTAATGAGTGGTTGTGAGCTGCAGGATGTCTCCTTCAATATTAACATCTCCCTCAATACTGCATGTTTGCCCTCAGCTCATTGCCAGTGCAGTTTGCTGATTGCTGATGGTGGCTGGTTGGCTGTGTTTTAGTAATTCCATGACAAAAAAAAAAAACCCAGATACAGATGAAAGCTGCTGTGCAAAAGGCAGCCAAGCACAAAAGGGGGAAAAGTCACATCTCCTCCCAGAGCAAAGAGCTTCACTGTTAGTCATTATGCTGCTGCTGGGCTCAGAGCTCTCTGCTGATTTTTAACTGCTGGAGGCAAAAGCCGGATCAATCTGTTTTAGGTGCTTGTTTCATTGTTGGTATTCTGTGCTCTATCAGTCACAAAGGCAGGGGACACTCACCCAGGGACAAACAGATGATGGTAATTTATGGTGTGCCCAGATAGGGGTGTGTGATGCAATACAGAATGGAACTGCCTAAGTGGAAACACAAATATCACAGTATCCACACTTTCTGTACAATTGCAGCCTGTCAGATCTCTGTCAGCCGCATATATCCACAAGCATGACATCGTTAGCATTTTGGATCACTTCTCTGCCCAAGGAGGTACCAAATACATGAGCATTTCTTGGAGACCAGCATGTGTTATCTGCCTGACTGAGGCATGGTGGAAAACACAGCAGGATTCTGGCATGTGTGAACAATACCTCCTATTTCCTCAAGGAAATCTCAGCTGACTAGAACAAACTAAATTTCTGCCTCTGTTGCAGGACTTTATGAAGTTAAAAATAGCCCTTCATTTTTACAACACCTATAAACTTCACCAAAACAGTTTTAGTTTTTTACACAGTAATCCTACAGTGTACAAGTCAATCTGACTTCCTTCAAACATAGATGTAATAGGTTTAATTTGCACTTAACACTGTTGTTGTACAAGAGCAAGCTTATTGTTATAGAGAGATTGCCCCTGTTGACACTTGTGGAAAGATGAGACTTTTATGCCCAAGGGGCTGGAGTTAATGGACTGCTGTCATCCGAATCCTACAAAAGTCATATCCCTTTAGCATGTCCCAGCACTAAAGACATAACCTGCCTGGCAGGGACCAGTCCTCAAGATCTTCCACCACTTTGACTGCATGGCATGACTTGCGCCCTCACTGGGTCTTACTCCAGCAGCTCTCCAACCCAGGAAGACGACAGAACATGTGGTGGCTCCAATACAACCATAGAAGCAGGTCTGGCCCTAGCATATTTAAGTTGTAGCTGGGAATTTCACCAAGTAGGAAACACATTTATTATTATGGATATTGTGTCATTTGCCCTGGTTGTCCTTTGAGGAACTTGCACTGTGCCCTATGATGCTGGAATGACAGTCTGAACAAACCCTGACTACCTTTCTGTCTTTCTCGTGGCAGTGGTTCTTAGTTACTTTAATAAGATCTGAAGTTTAGGCTTGTTGGTTTGGTTTTAACTAGCCTGCGATACTCACAGCTCTATCTGAAGCTCTAAGATTGATTTTGGAACCTTAAATGGAAAGACATGATACACAGGTGCAAACTATTTACTTATTCTAATTCAGTTTTCATACATACTGCAGAAATCTCAGTTTTTAAACCTGTTACTGGACTGTGGGAGGAGAAAAAAATGCCTATGGCTCCCTCCTTGTCATGTCCCTCCCCTCTTTGCTTCTCTGTAGCTCTTCAGTTATAATACAAAATCACTCCATTGCTCAGCCTTGACGATCCCAGCACTCCTGTGATGAGATTCCTTTTACAAACATGCTTATCATCTCTGGTATTGCTTTGTTTTCCCCATCTCAATTTATAGACATGGAGTCTGATCCACAAGACCATTCAAATCCATGGGAATCTTTGCTTTGGATAAATTTATGACTGAGCTTTTATCTGAGGTGATTCAGAATGAAATAAATTTAGAGCAGAAAAGATTTTGTGTCATGTGCTTATGTCATCCTAACTGTAATGGTACAATAAAGTACCAAGGCAGTAAAGTCTTGTTGGGACTTTGCCTAGGATGACGACAGGAATTGCAATAGATATCCTAAAAGAAAATTATAGGAAAAAAACCCAAGAAATTATATTTCCCCTTTCCAGTTCACTTGAAACTCTGTGAAATTAAAAGTATTACTGCCTATCAGAAGCTGTATTTTCACTTCTGATTCTTCCCTGCCACTGGTTTGGAAACTAAGACTTCTCTTTCTTATTGAGCAAGAGTGTTCCTGTTTCCTAGGGATTCTTACTCTCTTTTTCTCCTTCTCCTGCCACACATTTCCATCTATTCCTTTTACACAGTTTGTCATACAGCTAAATGCTCTCTTAATCAGCTGTTTTCCTCTTGTCCACAAACCCTGCCTTGCCTTGCCTTGCCTGCAAGTATTCCCTTGTTCCCACTAACATGAAGGCTGTGGAATAACCGTGACTTGCTTCTTTGGCTGTTCTTTTTTTTCTGCAGCTCTCTTGTGTGTGAGGAAGTACCTGGCAGGAAGGTTGATGTGAGCCAAGGAAAATGGCTGTTCCCTGACAGCACCTCCTCTTAGCTGCTGGCATCTACCTGCACTAAAGAAAGGAAAGAGGCATGCTTTTTTCCCTCTTTTTGCCTACTGGTCCTTTGCTTGTATGCTTACTTGTTATTACCTGATATATGCTCTGTCACTAGGATAAAACAGTAAATGGCTCTTTTTCAGTTTAGGGGAAAACATAACAAAGAACATAGTCACACCAGAGAGCAATGTGGAGCCACCTGGGAGGAAAGGATGGAATGCATTTGCCAGGCTGTGGTGGAGGTCACAGGGCTGGGGGCTATCCCACCCTCATCTGGCTCTCCTCAGTGTCCCCATTTCATGCACCACAGTGGGAGTCTGGCCAAGTGCAGCTTGGTCACTCTCCATCCTGGTAACTCTCCATCTTCCTGCCCACCTGCCTTGGGCAGCTGCCAAGGGCAGCAGCACCAACACAATGTGGAGGTCTCAGGCTCCCTGGAAGCTCTTTTTTGCTGCAAGAAGGAACTTGGGCTGTGTCCTTTCAGAGCACATGAAATCAGCAGAAGACAGCAGAAAAGCTTCTCCTGTCAACTGGCTGTGGCATGCTGACCTTTCTAAAATAAGATAAGTGGATGCCAGCCTGCGAGGCTGAATGGTGATGGTGATATTTGCTTCAGAGATGCTTCTTGCTACCATATGTTGTCTAATGACAAAGCAGCTTCAAAACTGTTACTGATCTCCTTTAAATGATGGCAGTATTGTCCTTACCAAGTGGTAGTAGTTGGACACAACTTCCTTTCTCCCAGTAATTGCTAGAACAGCAGAAAACAGCAGGGCTGCTGCTATTTAAGGACTCAACACTTCATTAGTCATTAAGTACAAAATGTACTTAATGGGAGTAGGAGCACCCCAGCAGCCTTCCCCTTCATATGGTTCATCAGTCTGTGTTTGAGTGTCACTGTCAAATTGCAACACCTACCAATGGACAAATGTTTGGTTTCCTTACAAAATGTCAGTATTTCCATCACAGAGAAATTTTAAATATGATTGTGCCCCAAATCTTATTCTCTCTCAGGACTGGCCATAAGATTTCTTTACATTTGTAGTGCCTACATTAAACTAGCCACACGTGAAGTATGGAGGCTCGAGTACTTATATTTGCATTGATCTAAAACATCTTCTCAGGCATTATACTATTTTTTAGGTTCTAATTTAGTATCTGACTGCACTAAATATATTTTTTATTACCAAATAAATATTATTAATGATATTTATTTGGTGGAGGTGATCAAAATTCAGTCTGTGACCTGCAGTAAGAATCCACACAGGAGCTTCCACTGTCCTTGTGAAGGCTGCGTATGAAGATGAAGAGAAGCATCTTGGCTTTGCATAGTGGCTGTAGGTAGTATCATCTCATCCAGTTACAGCCATCACTGGTATAAGCATATACAATGAAACAAGTCACCCTAGGTTCCTTTCAGAGTTGATCAAGCGATGTAAGTATTTTCAAGAAATGATTCACTTGACCTATTTGTAGCCATCTATTTTAGGATTAAATGATCCCCTTCCCCCAGAAGTGCCTATTTCTGTGCATTCACTGTAAAGAGCAGGGAAGGTACCAGCTCAAGGGTAAATACCAGTATTGCAGACTTTTGCTTTTGACCAAATGAGTCAGTGGATGTTTATATTTTATCCGTTACTGGCTCAGACCATTACATTATGCTGTGTGGGTCTGGGGCACAAGGATGCTCATGCCAAGGACTGCTGTTTCTGCCCATTTCATCTCTGCCTTTCATATCTTCATTTTCTGCTTCTCTTTTCACTTTTCCACCTGTATATGCCTCTTCTCCACAGCAATTTGGAGCCTTCTTTTATTTACTGAAATTTTGTTCCATGAAATAATTAACACAAGTCCTTAAAATATTACTGAGACTTAGAAGGAAGTATGCCGGTAGGAGTAACGGGAAGTGGGGGAGTTCATAACTCTTGGAACTCCTGTGTTAGCTAAGCCTGAAGGTAAACTTCACAGCCAGGAGGGATGGAAATATGCATTGTAAAATAAAAGTCTAAACTGTTTGGAACCTGAATGAGTCCTGTACATTACACTAAATGTGATGTAAGCTCACGTAAATGTATCCCAGAGAATAGCTGCTTGGTGTGTTTGCTCAAAAAGGTCAATATTGTCAATTGTAGAACACCACATTTTACACCAGTGTTTTTACAGTTGCTATAGTTTGGGTATCTTCATTTCCCTGATGTCTGATGAAGTTACATCCTGGCCTTGCTGAAACTCTAGAATTTGATTCTGGACTTAGATTTTAGCTGCTCCCCACTTAGAGGGGCATATGCTTTTAAATGTTATGGGTATGGACCACATTATGCCTTGTGCTGTCCTTTTCCTGTCTACTGAGGGCTCATGTCAATGTGCTAAATATGACAGGGAGAAGGAGACAGCAGAGAGAAGAGGATTTAGTGGGAATTTATTTCATAGATATGTGTGTGCTAGGGTGTGCCACATCTGTGGCTCCCCCAGCAGCACAGGTCCATTTTACTTATGTAGCTTTCAGTCTCTTCTCAGAAGGAAAGAGGTCTGAAAAGAAGATGTCTTTCTCTGTTGAAATCAGTAATGCTGTCATTATAGGATTATATACATATATGAAGGCTGCGGGTCTCACCCTGATGAGCAGCACTCCTGGGAGAGCCATACAATGTACAGGGTGTGAAATCTTCTGAGAACCACAAAAGTGCAAAAGAGCTGATGAGCAGAAGTGGGCAGGAATCCTGATGTTTCCCCTACCTCCCCTAGAGTTGCAGTGTTATCTCTCCTTTCTCCCTGCTGCATCAATTCTGGCAGTGTGAACCATATAGCAGGACATCTGAGACTGCAGCACCTTTAAGGGCGCTGAGTGGGTAGCTGGAAGGTGCTGGCTGCTGTTGTAGCATGGGTGTATTTGCACCCCAGGAGCCATGAAAGCAGAAACAGCTCTATCTCTCCTTCTGAGACCTGGCTCCAAACTGTATTCCCAGCCTTCGGTTTTGATGCTGAGCTGAGCAGTAGTGCTCCTTGATGCTATGGGAGTGGGATCTCCTTTTTCCACCAACTTGACTTCTCCAGGACTAAAGATGAATATTGCTGCCTCTGCCTTTTTCCTTGCAAGCACTATGGCTTTTTGCTCTTCTCATTTCCACCAAGATTATGCAAAACCTCCATGGCATTAAAATGTTTACCACCTCATCTTTTAAAATCCCATTTCTTTCATGTTAATGGTTCAGCTGTTCCCAGTAGAGCCTGGCTTTGCTTCTGTTAGTCATCTTCATTTTCTTACCCAGAAAAAAAACACTCCAACCTCATAAATTCCAGTCCTCTAAAATAATGAAACTCTATTATTAGTGTTGTCTTCAATATAGAGTCTTAAGCATGCATTATACACTTTGCTCTCCCATCAACAGTAAAAGAAACCAAAAGATTCCAGAAGAAGAAATGAAGAACACAAATCTCATGGCCCTTTCTAAGTCAACTTCTATTTTTAAGTCAAAGAAATTAAGGAGAACATAAGAGTTGCAATGCTCGTCGAAATTTACTGTGTCCTAGTTCTTTCCCAGAATTTTTTAGCAAAGTTAAGTTTTATACTGCCAGATTTCTTGGTGTAAAATTACAAACAGCTACTCAGCTTCTGGTCAGGCCCATAAAAGATGATAGGTTGTTTACAGGAAGTACAGATTTCCTTGGAGTAGCTTCTCGTTTCATGTAAAGTCAGAATCTGGCATCTTCCAATAAAATCCAGAAGACGTGAGAAGTTCACTCAAGATTGGCAAGTTTTAAGTGGCAGAACTTTCTCCTTTGGTAAGTTCTATATCTATAGTTACCTCTCCATTTCTAACATGCCCATTGTAGCATCAAACATTTCTCTCTGCCTGTCTCTAACACCTGTATTTCTATTCCATCAAAGCTGAAATTTCATTCAGGAGAGACCCCTCACAAGACCCTACACACTATTTGAAACCCAATTACCCTTAAAATTGTATATATATCAAGTGTTCAAATTACGATGAAATTGCTTTGCTTGATGATAATAGGTACACTTGCCTTACTACTAGGAGAATAACAGCTTTTACTCCTGTTTTATATAACTGTACACTTATACAGGTCTGCTTGAATAGAAATATTATTGTTTCCAATATTTAATGAGCTATATGTTGATGTTGTTTTTATAAATAAGGGGGAGCAGAACAGAATGGAAAGGATGGACAGGGAGGAAGTTACCACAGACAGTAGCACAGTGCTTTTGTTATTTATTTCTGGATTTATTTTAAAAAGTTGTTTATTTATTCACTTGTGGGTTATACTAGCTTTAGAACAACTCAGATTCTTGATTTTCACATAATTTGCAATGAAATCAGTGTTTCTTATTCATGTCTCTCTAATTTGTCTGAATATGGTTTCACTTGTTTCTCTTTCATTTTCAAATCTTGTATGCATTAAGCAATTTTAATTAATTTCTGGTAAAGAAAATTATTCTGCTTTATGATGAACTGCATAGGCTAACTCTACAATGCCACAAACTTCTTACTTTTCACCTGCAATGAGTTTAAGGTGCTTCTCAGAATCTGGGTAAGTGTGCATGGATGTTTTCAATGTTAACCTGCTTCTTTCTGCTGGAATATATTTTCATGCATTTGATTTGTACCCAACAGACAAATTCTTTTTTAACATTTTTGACACCTTGTACATTTTTAATCATGTAAAGCATTAAACTATTGTGAATGGATGAAAAGCACGACATTATTCGAAGATGACCCACATGAACGAAGGAAAACAGTTTGAGGTGATACAGCAGACACACACATTACATTCATTGTAAAAGCAGGGCATGATGTTTTACAGGAACTTTATACTGTGCACAGATTAGTACTTAAAATAGTTCAAGCCAACTATATGGGCACTTTCACTTCTTTGAAATCAAATTATCATTGCTTTACAGAACATATTTTTCACTTCTACTAAATGAAGAATGAACTGAAAAACTCACTTTATAAAATACTTTACTAGTGACCTGAACTGCAATGTTCGCTTCCTTTGCAAACCAGGCTGCACCACTACAGTAACAGCTTAGATCTACCTTGTCTTTGAAGAGAAATATTACCAAAATATGTTTTACCTACCAGCTTGTGTTAAATATCATTCCCTTAAGACTTAGTTCCATTGTTTCAGACTCTTAATGGCACTTTTCTGTAAAAATACTTTGCTTATCTGTTTTATTTATCTAGAGACCAGTTTTCAAAGCATTATTCCTTTAACAGCAAATGTTGTTGGTATCTAGAATTTATTTTTGCACTGCTACAGCAGTTAAATTCCTACTACAGCAGTATGTACCTTGCCTGTGGATTTTCTTGTAAAAGATTTTGAGACTGATTCACTCAGAAGCCCTGAGGAATTTCTGTAAGGTGATGAGCACCTCAGCCAGTATCAGTAAGGACAAAACCTACTGGATTTGGCCCACAGTGCTTTTAAGTTCTCCATGAAGATGTGGCTGTTTATTCAAGCTTATTCACTCACAGACATTAGTTCTATAATTGCCTGCAAATAGCCTTGAGAAATTTGAAATGAAGCATGCTACAAAAGTGAAATATTAATGTTATGGCAAACACATTGCAGCCCTCTCCAGATACATGCTTCCCTCACAGTAACCTCCCTGTGCTGGACATGAAAGAGCAGTTGAGAATCAATTAGAAGTTTTTCAAAAAGTAAAGGATTGTGCTTTTCCTCCTTATATTTTCCTTTTCTTGTATGTTTGTCTCCTCCCACTCTCCCTCAACAGAGCATTGTACACAGGGTCCAACTCAAATTCTGAAGCTGAAATTGCATACATGTATTTATGTTTGTTTGCTTCCAGTTGCGTTACCATTATAAAATATACTTATTTAAACACTTCCAGTGCACAGCTTTCCCATTAGCATTCATACTACTCTCTGCATAGATATATTCCTCTGGGAACCAATGATCTTGTTGATGTTTTGCAAAGAACTCAAGAAACCTTGGAATGTGAAATAGTAGTGGTAAGTAACATCAGCCGGAGTGACAGTGCTCTGAGTAGCACAAGTGCTCATACTTGAAATTTGTATTCCTTCACCAAAACAAAGTGACAAGAACTAAATGAAGGAAAAAAATTACCTTTGCTATTTGCCTGTAGCCTTGTAATAAGAAGCCAAGTGAAAGTGAAGAATGAGGTAAACAGAGCAGTTAAATTTTCAAGGACTGAAGATGCAATAGGAGAATGGAAGAAACAGAAAAGTGGATTCTGAACTAATTCTAAACATTAAAGTCACCCTTTCTTGCAACTCATGTAAAAATTTCTCCAGAATATTAGTATTCTTTTTACACAATTAGCCACAACATTAGTAGGTTAGATAGCTGAGCATTTATGAAGGTTCCTGAACACTACTACTAAATACTTAAAACTGCTATGCACTACTAAGCAGAGACAGACTGAAGTTCACTTGAAGATGTAACTAGTGAAAGAGGGGAGTACTAGCACTGTAGGAGCTATGTACAATAAATTTTCCTGCTTGCAGAAATTGCTTTTGCAACAGGATCATTTGCCATCTTTGAGCGAAATAGAGTAGATTTTATTACAATTAATTTTATCTAGAAGCTCAATAGAATCTTTCATTTGGACAACATTTTGGCTGACTATGTGTTCTATGAATAAATATCCTATAGGCAGAAATTGTAGATATTTTTTATCTACTCAAGTACTATCTTAGTGGTTTCTTATTATCTTCATCCACAAGTATGAGAATGTTCTCTCTCTCTCTTGTTTCTGAAACTATATGTAAGTAAAACCTCTTTATTCCTTTTAGTGCTTCCTGGGAACAAGTCATTGTATACAATTTATTAATCAGTTCATCCATAATAGGATGCAAAGAAGCTTCTAAAAGAAAATGTTCCCACTTGTTATATGATATGAGGCCTCATTTCCAAACAAGTCTGGGTAAAATACTGTGGGATTTCTTGTCATTAAGAGTCAAAAAAAGAAAAAGTAATCAGAGAAGATGTTGCTGTGAGTTAATCTTAGGCCAGTTGGCAAAAGTACATTAATGACAGTAATTTAAATTTTGAATTTTTTAAATTGGAAAACATTGGGTAGAAGGTGCCGGTTTGTGAAGAGATGAACTGTAACAAAAGTATAATATTTGTGGAAAAGACCAGATTGCTCAGATGACACTGAAGAAGATGCAGTATAACACTATGTACTACACACACCGATTTGGCCTCTTTTGGGAGAACCTGCTCTCACACTCCCAGATAGGCCCTGAATGAATTGGTTGAAAAAACTCTCCTCATGCAAGGTCTGCTGCAGGCTGGTCATCTCCCAGATGCTGTGCCACACTGCTTGCCTTGTAAACTGCTCTTCCATAAGGTCAAGTGCAAACCTGGTAAAACCTGGTTAGTACTTCATGACTACCCTAGTTTTTTCAGGACTTATCTGCTAACTCCTTGACTTCATTTTAGGTGCTTCTCTATGCCCATTCCCATACCAGTGAACCCCACAGGGCTGCCTAGAAACCACTATATGCTATGTGGGAGACCACCAAGTAGAATTTCTACAAGCAAGCCAGAACAAAGGGTCATGAGGAGCACCCTTCCTCATGAGCATCAGATCTACTTTCCCTTGGGACAGGAGGTAGTCCTAGAAGCCTTTTCAGAAACATATGAAAACCAGCTGTCTGGTGTTCTCCTAGGACTCCTGTTGTTAAATGAAGAGACCATCAGATCTT
>JASSUY010034973.1:0-12167 GCA_032466535.1 Forpus xanthops | reverse complement strand
GGTCTCTTCATGAGGGACTGTACTGAGAGGACAAGGGGTAATGGGTTCAAACTTAAACAGGGGAAGTTTAGATTGGACATAAGGAAGAAATTCTTTACTGTAAGGGTGGTGAGCCACTGGAATGTGTTGCACAGCAAAACTGTGAATGCTCCATCTCTGGCGGTGTTCAGGGCCAGGTTGGACAGAGCTTTGGGTGGCATGGTTTGGTGGGAGGTGTCCCTGCCCATGGTGGGGGGATTGGAACTGGATGATCTTGGGGTCCTTTCCAACCCTATTTTATGATTCTATGGTGGTTGTGCATGTTCATTTCTGAACAGCGTACAACTGCCTGCCAGAAAGCTGCTACTGTATTGTTTGTCTCTGGCTTTAGCATCTGCTGAGGAAAGAACACATGTATAAATCTAGAATTTAAACCTGTAACTGGGAAACAATCTTAAATTATAACCAAATACTCTTTAACAGTTACAGAAATAAATGAGAAAGTGCATTTTAAATACTGATGCTGCCTTTGTCCACTAATGCAAAGTATGCAATTCATACTTGTTCTGACAGGTCAAAAAACAGGTTTTGCCAAAAATCTATGTGATGAAAATATAAGTGAAGATTTCACAATATAGGATTTTTTTAAACTCAGAAAACACGTTTACAGCAAAATTACACTGTTAACAAAGAGTAGAACACTAATAACCAGGAACTTTAAACTAGGTAACTAATTCTCCTCTATTTCTGCAAGTAGGGCGCTTCAATAAATACCTGTATCACAACATCAGAATTATGATCATCACTTTACCACTTCATATTTAGTGAAGTCATGCAGTCCATCTCCAAAACAGATGGTTAATTCCATCACTATACCAGGTTTTCATATCATATACATATATGCAAATAGTGATTATTTTTGTACTGTGCCATGAAAAAGGAATTTCAGGGAAAAAAAAAAAAGAAGGAAACAGCATATAGTTTAATTTCTACTAAAAGATTAGCAGCTGGGGTACAGAAAATTGGTTTTTTTCTTCTTCAGCAGCTTCACATTCCTTCTCCTCCCCTACCTCACAAAAATCAACTTTAGGAATTAGAGGAATTTATAGCAAGGAAGAAGTACAGGTTGGGCAACTTTGTCCTCCATCTATAAGGCTGTAAGTTTACATGTTGGACAAAAGTGTGTGACCTCCAAACTAGAGATTAAAAAGCCACTGACTGAAGTATTTTAAAGCCAGAAGAATTTAGAATGTAATTACAGCATCAAGTATTACCTAAGGATACTTTCGTAAAGACTTTCTCATAGCATGAGTGCTTACTGCGAAACTGACAGTAATCCATTTGCTCATACGTATTTTTGACTACTGACACCTACATGATGCAGGCTTGTATCAGTTCTTGTTAAGAATACTTTGCCATTATAGTCCATCCCTTTGGGATTAGGATTATGTACTTGTACTCATCAGATTATCCTATGTTACAGCTTTCCTGAATGCCTCAAAGCTGCTTCTGTACATGGTCACTATTAGTAGTGTTTGACAATGGAGACTGTCCTCCTTTAAATTGCACTTTTTGGACAGACAATGGTAGCAAAAGCTACTTCAGAGTAAGCATTACTAAGGAAACTAGCTGTATTTTTCATCAGCACCACAAACTGCAGCATTGCATTTGTTCTTTTACTATAATGCATAGTACCTAAAAAATGAAAAGCAGTAATTCAAGCCATGTCACTGCAGATTTGTGCTTTATACTTAAAAGTACAGTGCCTCAAAACCATTAAACGTGTAAAAGTATAAAACTACTATCAGGCAACGCAATGCTGTTACCACACCATGCACCTGCATCAACTGCTTAGGCAGAATCAGAATATGATGCCCACATATACACATGGTGGGGAAGATGTGGAGGGGGGAAGAGTGGGAACAGGATGGGGATAGCCCAGAACTAGCCAGGTAACACCTATAAACTGAGCATCAACTGTCCTGTTAACCTTATTATTTAGCTGATGTACACGCATCCCTTCCCCATTTCCCTTTATACCATCAGTGCACACTCTGCAGCACAGCTTTTGTCTTAAGAGACTTTTTAAAAAAGAACTACTTCTTTGGCCTCATCTGGCTTTAAATTAAAGACAGACTATTGGGAAAAAAAAAAAAAAATTAAAATACTTTCACTGTAATCTCTCCCATTATAAGGTAAGGGTAGAAGTTTATCATCCCCAAGATTAATGGCATCTTATCAGCAATTACTGTTTCTTGAGGATAGATAATGCTTTTTCTAAAATATTATCTCACACTTAACTGGGAAAAACCCCACGAAACTCCTGTATCTTTCCAGTATCTAAATCCCTCTACAGTTGTGTACAACTCTAGAAGCATGGAGGAATATGTTTACCTCATTACTTTCAGTGCTTGAAATCTGCTGTTTAGTAGCTAGAACTTTAAAACTAACAAATCATCTTAACATTGATTGACTGCAAAAGTTAAGTTTCATTCACATTTACAACATGGCTAATAATAGGCAAGAATTAGTAGTAAAGATTATGTTAGCCTACAAAGATAACCAAGATGAAGTTTTCAACAGCATGCTTAGCTCAGTCAAGATTTTTGAGTATTCTCATAAAACCTTGATTTTCCTGTAGTGTCTTCTGGCTCCTTGACAGAAGGAGCTATGAAATAAAAGCACCAATTTGCTGGGGTTCATTTTAATCCATTTAAATTCAGAGGATTCAGACCACAATGCTTCTGAAGCGAATTCCTACCAGATAGCAACAAAAGGTATGCAGATGTTCAGAATTTTGAAATTTGGCCACATTTAAGTTTCTTTGCTCAGAGATACATAGACCTGGCATTATCATTCTCACTCAAAATGCTTCTTCTTGACTTTACTTCAAGTAGTTTAAATGGAAAGTTAGTAATAATGATGATTTTACATAAAGTAATTAAGGTGATCAGCTACTGATTGGTAGTTACTGGAATAGTCTGCCCAGTCTCTATCCTTAAAAGCTATTAAAAATCTGACTAGCAAGGCAATGAATAACCTGTTCTAGTTGACACTGCTTTGAGAAGGAGGTTGGACTAGAGATCTCCAGGTCCCAACCTCAACTACTCCACAAATTGTTTCAGGATTGCCTGAGCAAAGGTTAAATTTTCATCACTAAGTTGCAACTTGCTGTCTTAGTTTAAGCGGGGACTAGAACTTCTCAGAATTCTTTAGTACTCCAAGTACTATCTTATACAGTTGTCAACTAAGTCCTTATCCAAACAACCAGTTTCCTACTAAGCTTGAATTTTGAAGATGCAGTTTCTCTTCATATAGGCTTTTATTTCTTCCTAAAATTTAAATATGCTGGTACCAAAGCAGTAGGAGCATTCTAAGTACTGACATAAGTATTTATTTTCTTATGTAAAAAAATAAGGTAGTTGGCTGTCAGCATGGTTGCTAGTGATAGATGTTAGTTAAAACTAGTAAGATTGACCTGGAATGCATCTAGAAATCATGATCAAGTTAATATTACGAGCATGTGGAGATAAAACAGAGACCACTGAAGTCAGAATTTTTTGATCCAATTCCAACATTAATTTTCTGCTTCAAAGAACTACAGTGAGTGAAGAGAACAACAAAGCCTATCCAACTGATTCCTACAGGTTTTGTAATCAAACTACCTGCTCAGTGGTGTGTTGACAAACTGTTCACTCTTTCCAGAAGAGACAGCCAGCATCATTCTCACCAAGGCTCATATATGCTGAGCATAATGGTTAAGATCATTACCTACACAAGTTTTAAATATAAGACACATGTTTAATGGCAATTTCCGGTTTTATTAAAAAAAAAAAAAAAAAAAAGAGTTGCAAAGCCAGCTAACGTGAACAGGAAGCTCTTTTGTCTTCTTTTAACAGGAATGCCTGCAAACATGAAACCGAACAAAACCTCACCAGTTTACATAAAAAAAGAAATAAAAAAAGAAGTAATTTCTTTAATTCCGTAAAGCTAACCTCAGTAAGATGTGTTAGTTACTAATGCAGGTAGCACTGGAGTTGTTCTGTTTGAACCGTTTGTGTGGTCAATGAACCAGCACTTACATTTTTATTTGATGTATTTTATTGGGACATGGATTTAAAGAAAAGTGGTTAAAAAAAAAAAAAACAAAAAAAAAAAACAAAAAAACCAAAACATTACAACTCCATGCCTTTATACCTTGACGTAACACATTCAGTGTCTTCCTGAATTTCTGGGCTCTTCTCTGCTACAAGAAGTAGGCACAATACAGTTCTCACATCTTAGCCATACAAGTATTTCAACCAAGAGCTGAACAACTGGACTAGCTATTTACAACCGTTGATAGAAACTGTTATCTGCATCTTCCAGTAATTTAAAAAAAAGTTAAAATAACTGTCAATACTGTCAAATCTAAAATGTCTTACTCTAGAGCATCTTTTCCTCCTTTACAGCAAGCTCAACTTAACTTTCCGTTGACCAATCGGCCTGTCATTCAGTTCATTAATAGCAGCCATAGCTTCCTCATAATTTGTCATAGCAACAATGGCATCACCTGAAGGTAATCCTTGTTCGTTGTACTGTACAGAAACTGACTCTGGGATCACTCTGTAGCCATAGAAAAAATCCAGAATCTCATTAGGAGTAGCTTTAAAAGGTAAATTTTTCAACCGAATAGGAACAACATGCTCAGAACCACCACTGAAATTTGGATCTGGCATAAATCTTCCTTCAGGAAAACCTCCCATTTTATTATTCCCAAACTCCATTCTGCCAAAAGGTTCACCATCACCACCAAATTCCATGAGGGGTGGCGGACCTCTAAAATCCTTAGGAGGGCACATGAAGTCCTCAGGGGGGTGCCTAAATTCAGGATGCCTGAAATTTCCAGGGGGACCAAATGAATGCATAGGTGGCCCTTGTGGTGGCCCAGATGGTGAGCCAACTGGACCTCTGTCATACGGACGCGAATTACCCTGCATTTCATTTGGTGCAGACAATGGTACACTTACACCAAACTTCTGCATCTGGTCTTCAGATATAAGTCTTATTAATACCTCTGTTCCCAAGAATCTCCGACGATTTAAGTTTTCTGCTTTCATGGCTTGCTCTTCAGATTTAAACTTCACTAACGCTTCTCCCAGCCCAACTCCTTTGTCATCATAGAGCAAGTAAATATCATCTTCATGAATATCAAATCTTGCAAAGAACTTTTGCACTTCAATTTTTGACACATCAAATGGAAAATTCCTTACATACACACATGTTTTAGGGCCAGAATGACCTTCCCGGTAGCTTTTTTCTGGTATGGCCTGCCCAAGATGATCTCTGTCCTGTGATCTTTTCCTCTCACAAGAGTCAATTATTTTCAACATTGACTTTCTTGAAATTGGAAAAATGTAAACAGGACGATTGAGAAGAACCTTTCTGTGACATTCCAAAGCAGCCTGGTAATCTCTCTCACTCCTTAACATCACAAAGGCATCTCTAGTCCTCCTCTGATGCTTATCTGTTAGAAGCTTGATCTGTTGGCTGCATATATCCAGGTCAGGAAAAAAATCTCTCAAATCTCTTTTCTCCAGATTAGTAGACAGATTTCTTAAGTGTATATAATATTCCTGGCTGGGAGATGAACGGGAACGTGTTCTTTGTCTCCTTGGTGATCGTGAATGAGAATGCTTCCTTGAATGCATGTAGCCTGAACTTCTTGGAGAATGGTCTTCACCAAAAAAGTCATCAATTTCATCTGGCATATCCACCCTCCCACCATATTCAATCCACCGTTCCTCTGTAGATGGGCTAATTTCTATGAACCTCTGACCCATGTACTGTCTGTGACGTTTAAGTCCTTCTAAGGCATCACCTGGAGAAGCAAATCTCACCAAGCAATCACCATTGTTTAAACCATTGCGATGCTTTATCATAATCACTCCATCCACGTGTAGCCCAGAAAGGAAAGCACGTACTTCATCCTCCGTTGCAGAGTAAGGTATACCACGCAGAAATAAGTAAAGATCATCTGGGTTAAATGGATGACATGCCTTTCTTGACTGATAGTTTGATTTAGGCATACCTATATTACCATGCCTTGCACCATTGGCATGGAAACCAGCCTCTGGATGATTTGGAGGACCATAACCAGGTTTATTCATTCCTTTCGGAAAAGGTGTGACTAAATGTGGCACGTCTCCAACACCACCACCAGAACCATTAGTACCTGTTCTTCTAGAGCCAGCCATATTTTCTCGTCCCCCACGGTCAAATCGTTTCCGGCTCATTTCTATAGTATTCTGCATCTCTGCCTTGCTGCTGAGAAACAGCTCTATGCGCGAGTCCTTGATAAACCCTCCTGAACAGCTCATGGCACGCCGTGCATCTTCATCTGTTGCAAATATAATAAAAGCCTCCCCAATCTCTCCTCCAATAATATGCACACCTCCATCAGGAATATTCAATCCCAAGAAGAAACGACGAATATCTGCAGGACCCGCAACAACAGGAAGCCCCTGTAAACGGATGACTACAGCCATGCTGAGCTCAACCCACAGCAAAAATCACCTGCAGACAAAAAGGTACACATGATAGCACGTCTTTAGTACTCAGCTATTACAGTATCTTAACACTACAGAAGCTAGAGCCTTTTTAATGAATGTCCTTGTCTCAATCAAGACAGAAGGTATCAAAAAACCCACAAGTTCACAAAACCAAGATTAAAACAAGATTCACTGAAAGTTGATTATTCAGAACAATTAGCTGCTCCACCAGCACATGTGCACAAGTCTATCAATATTCCCTATCCTAGGGGCAACAAAATCCACCTAAGTCACTCCTCACCATCCACAATACCTAAAGAACACCTGAAGTCTTTCATGGCATACTTACTGTATGCCAGGAACCTCTGCCCAGTCATAAGGAACAAAAAAATCCTGTTTATTTTTAAACAGGACGCTTGTGATCAAAACACAGAAAATACTGGATGATAAAAGGAGAAAGAAAAAAAGAGTAACTGTATCACTGGAATATGAAGTAATTCACCAACAGTGAGGACTTGACTGCTTTGACAAATTGCTCTACCCAGTGATCAGTTCTGTTCAATAACGTATGTTTTCTCTGCATTCAAAAATGTTGCCTCTTTCATGTAGTCAGAGTATTAACTGCAGCAGCCACATGTACTCAGGAGAGCATATCCTAGCTCCCAGCCACAAGTGCAAGAAAAAAAGGCTGAGTACGATCTTGTCACAATACTCAGTGAGAAGTGTTAAGCTTTTGGCAGCTTACCTGTTTCTGCTTTGAAGACCTGATAAATTCTGTAAAATCAACTTAACTGTGGAAAGAAAATGAAACATAATTAATGGCTGATATCTGTACTTTGCTTCATATACTGTGCTACACTGCTGCAGCTTATCCTTAACAGTGGCTAATATTAAAGCCAAGCATGTAATGAACCCACAATCTGGGATACTACGAAGAACTCCTTCCATGTCCCAAGATGCTATGCACTGCATCTTTGTGTTTCCAGTTTAGAAGCAAAAAAAAAAAATCATAATTTTAGTTGACTTCTGGAAATGATGAGAGCACGATGAGATACTTGGTCATCACTGGGCGACACTGAACAGTTGAAATGGAACAGACTGACAGTATTTTGAGGGAAAAACTCTCAATTATTTCCAGTCCTTGAAAAATGTGCAAAGTCCACCTCAAGGTTGCAGGAAGCGTTCATTCTTCTGAAATCCACCCGCTTTCGAAGTTCACAAGAGTATGCTACTCGCCAGCCCAGCACTGCACTTAATGGACACAGCAGACAATCAACTGAATAAACAAAAATATCCAACAAGAAGAAACTTCAGGGAGCACTTCAATTGTAAAGCAAATTTCAGTATTCTCTCTACTTGTTTACTGCCTTTCAAACATAAGAACAAGAATCACTTGAATGACACCAACTCCAACCTATCTTTTCACCATTATCTAACACCACACAAAACACAGCACTCTCAAACACAAGCTTCTATGTCAAATGATTACATCCCTTTAAAAAAAAAAAAAAAAAAACCAAAACACCAAGATCCCACTGTTCTAACAACTATCACTATCCAGTGTACAAATTCCCTGCTCAGTAACAAATGTAAATCACTAGATCCTGATGCCAAGTTATCTACTAATAGTAACTCTCATTCCACCTGTGTTTTGCAAAACAAAAGCAAACCCCAACTTCAGTAACTAATGAATTCTACATCACTTTTACATCAGCACTTTGTAAACACAATGAACTGAAAGAAACCTGCCCTGAAGATCATCTGTTCCATTTCTGTGGCCAGTTGACCCCAGCCAACAACCAAGCACCCATACAGCCAACTGTTCACTTCTTAACCCCACCAGTGGGATAGAGAAGAAAACAGAACAAAGTCAAGAAAACGTGTGGGTCAAGATGAAGACAGTTTATAATTAATGAAGATGAAAAAAAAAGTGAAGCAAAGGAAATCACTCAACACTTCTCACAGGCCAAGTGATGTCCACCCTGCCTTGAATAACAAGCACCTTGGACATCAATAAAATAGTCTTCCACAGAAAAACGCAAAACGATCAAGCAAAAGCCTTCTTCCTCTAGCTCAGTTTTTGTTACTGAGCATGATATTACATGGTACGGAATATCCCTGTGGTCAGTTTGGGCCAGCTATCGTGGCTGTGTCCTCTCCCAGCATACTTGCCAGTGTGGCAGAGTAGGGAAAAAAGAAAAGCCTTGACACTGTGGATGCACTGTTCAGCCATAGCAAAAGCAACGATGTGTGGCCAACACTTTTAGCCACAAATCCAAACCACAGAACCATACGGGCCACTACGAAGAAAGTTAACTCCATCCCAGCCAGACCCAGTACACATTATAATGTAGCTTCTCCACAGATGTGATGACAATGCCAAAAAGGAGAATTCAGGGGCCGAATTTTCTTACAGGACCTTCGTGTCTTGAAAAATCAAATCCACTCCCCTGCTATTTCATGATGTGTTTAATCTGTAGTATTTCTGAATTTCATAATTCTGCATTCTTATCCCAATTTTTAAGCAGCATTCGGAACAGATCTCAGTATTTCTTCCATGATAAACATCAAGTTCTCCACGATGTGCCATGGATGCAACATACAACCTTCAGTGGTGAAAACTAGACACAGTGTTTCAGATCATGATGCAACAGAAGTCCACAAACAGAAATGCCTGTTCAAATAAGAAGCTTTTACTGACTGTATGCTACTGATCGAGCATTGGTAGAAGGTACAGAGAAGCCACCCAAGAATTTAAAGTGAATTTAAAAAATCAAAGAAGAGTAACTTCTAGGATGAAAGTGCCATACAAAAATAAGCCCAACTCATTAACTGCACAAGGGCCTCAAAGACCAAGAATTTCAATTATAAATAATTGACAAGTTCATGCCACCGATTTAAAAGCACAGAAGAGTGCCCACTGTTTTAATAAATCTTGTATTTTAACCTAATTAATTAGAAAACAGTACTATGTCTCTATATCCTCAGCAAATTCCAAACTAAAACTTAACTAGAAAAAAACTGCACTTGTAATCACTGTAGGAAACTAAGCCTGCACTAGTGTTTTTACCGTGACGTAGGGATTACATAGCCTGCATGCAGTCAATACGCAAACTACAGTACTCACAGAACTACCCCAGCCATACAGCTGAACCAATATAATAACTAGTAGATCAGAGAACGCATTCTTAACCCTCTTCAAAATAAGCCTTAATAGTAGAAATAAGTTACTACTGAGTTTTCGCACCGCTTAAGGAAGACACTGGTGAGCTCCGCTGCGAGGCCCGCTACATGGCCGGTGTGAGCGCGGCCCGCTGCGACCGCTGCGAGCTAGAGAAAGCCAGCGAGATGCCCGCAGCGGCCCCTACACCGCTCCAGCCACAGACGGCGTCGCACAAGCCCGGAGGGGCCGAGCTGGCCGAAGCCCAGGCCCGCGGGCGGCGAATGGGGGACAGGCAATGAGGATGAGTGGGAGCCCGCCACGCGTGCTCTGGCCCGCTAGCAGCCACCTGTGGTCCGGCCCCGCCACGGTCCCGGGACAGGGCATAAGGGAGGCACCAGGGGGAAAGGTGGTGGGCAGGCAGCCGACATGAAGAGGCCGCGGCCCCGGGAACGATAGCGCAGCGGTTCCACAAGGGTTAGGCTGCCCAGAACAGGCTCAGGGCGCGACCCCCACGCCCCTGGTTCCACGCACCGTCCCAGGCAACCGGGCGCTCTCCCTCACGCCATCCACCCACCGGACACGCCACAAGGACAGGCTCCGCGCCGAGCCCCGCTGCCCGCAGTCCCCAGTACAGCAGCACCAAGATGGCGTCCTCGGCCGCCCCCCACAGCGCTCTGAGGCGAGGCTGTCCCGCGCCTGCGCCGGGCCCGCCCCCTCGTCCTCACCCCCCCCCCGATTCCCCCTCCCTCTACGGTTGGACCCGCGCGAGCGCTTCCGGACCCTCACTCGCGACCCAGCGCGCATGCTCCGGGCTCGAGGCGCCGACGAACTCCCCCGGGAGGCGGGGCGACAAGCACGTCCCTCGTGACTCTCGCGGCTACCTCTGCGCATGCGCAGACGCACGCCCGGGCCATTCTAATACGCGTGTGCGCCCCTATGGCGTGCAGACGCGGTTGGTGTCCCGTAGGCTGTGGGCATGCGCACTCGGGTCAGCGGTGGTTTCCATGGCGTCCGTCTGAAGCACGGGGATGGCATCACTTCTATCACCGCCGCTTTGGCGTGGGAAGCGTCCTCTTCGGCTTCTCTTTTCCATTAGAGAAGGAGGAATGGCGTTTTCAGAGAAGGGAAAGTACTTTGGTTGCGCAGCTGCAGCTGTGGTAGTTATTTTATCTTTGTGCTTACCTCGCCCGCCTTTCCCTTTTAGGTATTCTCCTGTACTTATGGGTTTATTCTGTATTTGTCTGCTCCACTTCAGATAGATAAGTCTGTATCATTTATGGTAGGTTTGTAAAATAAAACGCCATATTGTAAATTGGGACTGCTGTGTTGAGAGCAAGGTGTTAAGTTGTAAATTGGGACCGCTTTGTTGAGTGCAAGATGAGCCAGTGTAGCCTTGGGGTATGTATAAAACAAGGGTAGTCGGTGAAGATAAGAAAGGAATGACCAAAGTAGATGGACCGGTTCCTCAAGATGACGAGCAAATCAGAACACACACTAAAACACAGACACAACTGTGAAATAATTCACAGGAGTCTTTTCACATGCACAAGTAGAGAGCTCAATCGGGGCAAGACTATCTACGACCATCAGAGACCCACTGAGACAACCACTCGGCAAGAAAACTGCATGTATCATTAAAATGTTAATATTACAATTAGTTCCACGAAATCCATGAAATTTCCCGTAAAGGTTGTAAATACGTCTAAGCTTGTTGGACATATGGATGCTACTTGTAGGATCCAGGTGCGTTCACCTTTGCAAAATGATTGGTGTGTGTGCCCAGCGCTGCAATAAAGAATGCCTGCTTTGTAAAACTCCAGATTGAGTCTGAAGAGAGTTTCTTAGACCGTCTTTTGCGGTAACAATTTCACCTAGTAACTGAGCCTTTAAAAACTCATTGAACCCCGCAGGACAAATCAATGAGGAATAACACGTTTGCCATGATGAGCATAGCGCCTTCCAAGCAATGCTAGTAGAGAAAATCGTAATAGGCGGCTCCCACACCGGAAAGTGGCGGTAAGGGGTTAAAACCCAGGACGTTAAGTGCCCTGCAAAGTTTTGGTAATACTCGAGGCCACGGGCACAGGGGCACCTTGGCGGGTAAGAAAGGCAACGGAATAACTTCAGCTGCGCACCCGTTCTTCAAGGTATTCTGTGCGTTTCCTCTCCGCCGGGGAAAATAACGCACACACGTTACATTCGTATTGAGCACCATCTAACAGTTTGAGATGAGGCACCAGACAGCACAAACCACTGTCTTCCCCCTGACTTCTTCCCGCCGATCTCGCCCACCTCCACCCAGCAGACTCCTCTGCCCCACGCTTCCCGGCTCTGAGCTGCTCCACGGCTTCCACCCGACACTCCAAACCCTTCCCGGAGCGTGTGCCCTCCTCCGCCCCTCACGGCCCCGTCGCCTCCCCTCGCCTCCTGTCGTACTACCGGCGGCCGGCCGAGGCGCGCCGTGGTAGCTATGGCGACGCCGTGGCGCTGGGCCG
>JASSUY010034972.1:0-20684 GCA_032466535.1 Forpus xanthops | reverse complement strand
ACTGTTCTTATCTCAACCTGTGGGAGTTGCATTCTTTGGATTCTCCTTCCCATTTCCCCGGGACTGGGGAAGAAAGACGGGGGGGTGCACAGAACTGTTTGAGGGGGGCCTCAAACTACGACATTTGTTAAATCTGCACCAGGGCTTTTACCAACCTAATGTTTTATTTTGTCAAAGACTTTATTTCTAAAACATGCTAAGTTATTGTTGTTTTCATTGTTGAAACCCTTGATAGTTAACTTGTAGTAACTTTACACTGTCCTACCTGTAATTATCACTAAGGAACCACCTAACAATCATTGGTGTCCTCTCCGTGAACACTGGCACAGCACACCCTTCCGAGATCTTGGGACTTCTCTACATGCCAGGAGTTTTAAATACTTACCTCCATTAGGCCAGGTGCCTCCTCAGCCAAATCTTTTATGACTCTGAGATGCAGATGTGCTTGGCTATTGATCTGAAAATGCTTACACTTAATAGATGTTGTAAAATCTTCCTTAGTTTGCAAATAGATTAGGAAGTTGTTTACCATCCTCATGTAGTATGAATAGACAATTTCACTTCTTTCTGTATACAACCACCCATCTTCTTCGTATCAAAAAGCCTACCTCAAAAGTCTTTTCAGTAACAGTTTTCCTGTAGGCCAGGAAAACTGTTACTCCCCATAAGAGCCTAGGCCATTACTGGCGTTCATTGGGTTTCAGTGTATTTTGAAAGAACTCCTTCCAAGTCCCATTTAGCACTTGTAGCAATCCAGTTTTTCCAGATTTATTTTGAACTCTCCTTATCACCTTGTATGCTTCATAAATTCTCACGTTCATTGTGTGCCATATACCCTCTTTCCATCCACACCTTCCTTCTGCCTTTCCCCCCCCCCTGTTGGTTATATACAACATTTCTAAGCGTTACCTTCAAATTCCCTGTTAGGCAGGAAAAGCATTTAACCATGTCTGTCTTTTTCACAACTGCAGAACCGCCGAGCTTCTCCACCTTGTAAACTTCTAGCAGTGAAATCCCTATTAAAAAACTCATTGTAGCTTTCTTCTGGAGTGTCAGCAGATTTGCCCATTAACTGTTTATTCAGAGGAGCTGAGTAGGACTGCAGCCTGTGCTGTGGCTGTGAAACAAGTTTTGGGTCACTGCTTCCAAAGAGGCTCAAGAGCAGCAGTTGTGATAGACTTTGGTGTGCAGAGCAGTAATTCACTCTCGACTGCTCTCTGTAATCAAATCCCTCCAGGTGTCTGCTAAAGCTGGGACCCTTCCATTCTCCAGAGCTGCAATCCATTGCACGCTGGATTAGCCTGGCTGAAAGGAATAGCTCTGGTAAAAAGTTGTGCAGTTTATCAAGCTTGCTAGTAAATGTAACTTTACCATGTAGGTATCACATTCAAGGATGCTGCAAATGCTGGCAGAAGGCTTTGTATCTGCTTTCCTATGCAAGGAGATGAAAACCAGTTAAATAACTATGTGATGACAGATAAGGAGGTATTGATGGACAGGACTTAGAAAACAAGGGAAAGAATATACCACTTGATGAGAGAAACAGCACACAATACTGGTAGCCAAAGTTCAGCTAAGAGAAGCAGGTGAGGCCAGGGAGGCAGATGCCGTTGTACTAAAGGGAATCTCAGAGACGTGATGGTGGGAGGAGATCTCCAGAGGTCTCTCATCCAACCTGTGGCTCAGTCAGGTCACCGTGACTTTGTGCAATCAAGTCTGGAAACCCTCCATGAATGGAGATGCTGCCATCTTTCTGGCTACCTGATCCAGTGCTGCATTTCACTTCTGGTAAAAAAGTTGTTCCTGAAGTTCAGCTTGAACCTGCCAAGCTTCAGCCTGTTGCAAATTCCCTTATATCTCCTGCTACTGTGGAGTTCCACTGTCTTTGTGACTACCTTACAAATATCGATAGGGGAAAAATGTGGGCAATGAATATGAGGTATAAACTAGTTATCATGCAAGTAACAGAAATATGGCAGAATGAAAGTCAGTCCTGGAATGAAAATACTCTGCTGTTCAGGGCTGCTAGAAAGGAAGGTAAAGATCGTGAATTAGCATCACATGAATGATGTTATAGGTTGTTCAGGTGAAACTTGGAAAGTTTAAAGAGGCACTTCTCTGGTGCAGCTCAGAGTCAGCTGCGAGCTGCTCAAGTTCATAACTGGCTATGTAGGGAGAGAGCTAATATTAAACCAGATAAATCCCAGTAAGAACTATGCTGCCATGGGGAAACTAACTTCAGAGTCATAAACCAGAGAATAATCTCTCATGATAATAATGAGCCTTAGGCCTATAATTCTCAACATGACAGATGACAAATTCCTTCATAAAACCATCACTGAACCTACAAAAGATTTATTAGTTGTAAATAGCAATTAAGTCATAGAGCAGGTGGTCATCAAAAATAAATGTGGAGTGTGTGATCATCATTTCCTTACATATAAATGAAGTGGGAAGCTAAATAAGAAGAGGCCTCTACTGTCCACGCAGGTTTTGTTTCCAAAGAAATGGAAACCCCAGGAATTAAGAAAACTCTTTAACGTGGACTGTAATGGTAAGGAAACTGGATGTGAAAGATGCCCAGAGAGTCTGAGGGAGAAGCACAGTGGCTGTGGAACTTGAAGGCCAAGTAAAGAAGGAAAATCCATCCGTAGCTACCTGGATGAACAGCCACAAAGTGAAGGGTAGGGAGAGGGATAAGCAAAGAAAACTCTTCTTTAAATGTTTGTAGATCAAATGTAATGTCAATCTGGAAAATGAGTTTTTCAAAGAAGAGAATGTTTTTTATCTAAGTACATAACTGAGGCAGGAGGGAGAAAGCGGCTCTGCAAAGAGGATGGCGTCCAAACACAAAATAATGCTTAAAATTAAATAGATACAAAATAACTACAAATAATAAATGCCCATAATAGTCTTCAACCAGGAAAATAACATCGAAGAGTGGTGCAAAGGAGCATAATGAATACAAGGGTACAGGAACCACCGCACCTGATTTGAAAGCAAACCAAACATGAACGTGATGAAACTAAAAAAGCAAATTCAGACTTGGATTTTGCTGAATGGGTTTTGTTTCTTTTTAAACCATGATATTTTTTATTCTTATAAAAGCAGCAAGGAGTTACAGAGGTTTGCAAAATAACAAACACTGTTCACTTAAACTTCACCTCATCTGTGCTCACTCGGTTTTGGGAGTTGGAGGCCTGGATAGTAATTTCTTCCTCCAACCCAGTAGGTTACCCGTCCTTTCAGCCCTTAAGAATTATTATCTACCCCATGTTACTGTATAACATGGACAGGGAATTTCCAGTCCTTTCCTCAAGGAGAAGCATTTACCCAGGAAGTCTGTTGCTGGGAACAAATGATGAGCACACAGGAACATCAAAATCTGTGGCCCTTTGTTGTTTGATGGTTGCCTCTGAGCTCATGTTTCAGCAGTCCGGTGGCTGAATACTCTAACCCAGAACAGAGGGTGTGCTGCACAGTGAGGTCCACAATGTAAATTACAGTTCAAAACAGACTCTGCATTTCACTGAGTTCACCAGGCTCATCCAAACACCTAACTTTGTCAGTAGAATTCAGTAAAATACACTCTCCATTCCCCTTATGTCTCTGCTCTCCTAAACATCACTCCTATCCTCCTGGTGTCTGTTGAGTTGAACCATTTGCAACTGCATCATCTCTTCCACATCCTACTTCCCTTCATTCCTGTGTCCTTTTACTTGTCTCCACTTGCCTCTCCTCATGACAACTACAATAAGGCATGTGTCCTTTATCCAAACTTGTTACTTTTCCTGTTTCCCATTTTTCTGCTCTCTTACCCTGACCATTTTGCTCTGCTCTGGCCTCTCTGATTTCCACAATGCCACCATTTCAGTTCCCATTCTTACAACAAGAGGAAAGACCACAAAACATGACAGCCTGGCGTGCGTGGAATATTGCTCTTGCACTTCACGAGACTTGTGGGCAGCAGAAACATGATCAAAGCCATGAAGGTCCAGAGTATGGCATCAGGACTGGGAGCAGCCTCAATGCTCTTTGCACTTGGATCCCCTTTTCCAGCTCAAACTCCAACCACAGTGTTAAGACCTGTTTTGAAAATCGCCAAATGTCCAGTTTCTTCTAATCAAATCCTTCAAGCTGAAATTTAGGAAGAGTTTTAACTTTCCATTGGTCAAGTTATTAAAGGAGGAGCCTAAGGACTTGCTGAACCCAAACCAAAGCCTCTCGCCTTTTAAGTAAGCCAGAGTTGTGCTCACCAAGATAAAAAGGGCAGGCAGGTACAGTTCCTTGCAGCTCCTCAAAGCTTCTGCTGACTCTGCTAATGAGCAGGACCATTAACACTGAGCTAGCTTGGCATCCTTTAATTAACTGCATCTTCTGATTAATTAAATTGCATAGGACAGCAGCCCACAGCTCTCCCCTAGTGTTAAGTGAGAGATAAAGTAAGAAGTTGTCAGGTGGGTGAATACTGGTATAAGGGTGACCTCCATTTCCCTGTACAGCTTTCCCTCTTCCAGAAACGGGTTAATCAGACTAACCTGAAGATGACTGTGGATTTTCAGCTTCCACTGTATACACTGAAGGTTACTTAACCAAATCTACTTTTTACAGAACTATACCTATATATTCACAGGGGTGAATATGTCTTTTTCTCTCTGTGAATTAACAGCCTGTGTCTCTTCAGCATACCCCATAGTTGTACCAGCAGGAAAACGATCCAGACTCCTAGACATTGTATGTATATCCTGCCTGATCCCAAGGGGGAGAGGTTGCAATGGGCCTGTCTCTGACCCCTACCCTAAACCACGTCTGTAAAGATTGCCTCCTCCCTGTAGTCTGACTTTGGCACCTGAAACACAGGGAAGAAGGATCAGTGGTAATAAGGCTGGAACTGAAGTCATGAGATCTCCAGGAGCAGGGAGACAGAAGAATAGAAATCCTCTGTCATGAAGAGAAGGAGGTGTAATAGCAGCAGTGGCAGTGACACTGCCACTAAAGGTAAACCAACCCCAATTCTTATCTAACATAAGCCACAATTTCAGTGCAGTTACACCAGTTTATAGAAAAGTGGCTGATTGGCTGAGATATGGTTTACAGATTGACTGTGATCTCTCATACACTCCTCAAACACTGAGTTACTCTGAGACACTATTATTTAAGCATCTGTTTTGTTTGGGTTTTTTTCACTCCTCAAATTATCCATAATTTTGGATGGTTCCATTTTTAACTGCCCAGCATAGACACTGGCACCCAATATATGGACATGCATTTGCATCTATCATGGTCTGCAGCTACAGTTGGGTGCTTGGCATCTTTCAAAATCAGGTACATGATATGCGAAGGATGAGATCCTGATGTAGAGACCAGTCTAGGAAGTCTGGCTGGATGTTCTCACCTCTCTCAACTTCCCTGTGTAAAACAGAGTGATAACATCAGGTGATTTATGTTACATGGGATGTTCTGAGGACAGGTGAGTTTTTGTGAGCAACTTTAAAGGATGGCCAGTTTGGTTTTGTGTGGTGGCTTAAGCCTTCCACAGACTGCTGCTATTCCTGCTCCTGGGATCAACTCCCTGTTCCCACAAGTCAGACAATGTGTTCCTGAGGGTGTACATCTGGAGAAGAAAAATATCCTTGTCTGGTTACAGATCTCACAGGGACCACTTAAGATACAGGTGTAGACAAGGATAAGCTGCAGTCAGCATGGTTTCAGTCACCACGCTGATGACCAAGCACGCGCGTCAGCTTCATCAGCAACCTTTATTGGTAAGACAAGGCTTCTTCTCACATAGCTGCCTCATCCCAGAGCTGCACCGAGAGCAGGGATGCAAATGCAGTGTGTGTCCATCCACCCAGGCCAGTTTTCACCTGGCCAGTGCAGGTGAGGAGAGTGGTGATGCAGGCCAGCAGATGTCCCAGCTCCTCGCAAGGTTCTCCTGCCCCACATGGTGAGATGAAAGCCAGACCTCATGTCCTAAGCTCGCACTTCTGGCTACCAGCTTAAAAGAGAAAGGGGTGTGAGTCAGTGCCTCTGTGGCTGTGCAGTGGCTTTAAGCTGTCAAATCACTTTCTGACCATTCAGAGGAGTCCCACCCACCACCATACCCATGGCATTTCTAAGTAGCACCACTGAAGTGGGTTAAAATGGTGTAGTAAGACAGACACTCCTGGGAACATGCCTGCTTTCTTGTCACCTGTTGCCTCAACAATCACATTCTGGTTTTAAATCAGTGTATTTATTAAAAAAGAAACCAAATTATAAACACTTTTCTGCTCTATAAAAAAGGGAAAAAGTCCTATACTCCAGCCCATTTAACTGAAGCAAACATTACCTGTACCATTACTGAATGGGTTGCTGAATGCCTTTTCTTTTACAGAAAAGAATAATACGTCTTTGACATATTGTTCACAGTTGCTTGCAATTACAACTTGCAGTGTACAACTGCAACACTGAGTAGGTAGGAAATTCTAGAAGTTACTCCAAATATTCTTTAATGGCTTCAATGTATTTTGAAATAAATCAGAGGAAGTTATTAATTGAAAAATATAAGAAGTCACTTGAGCCCCTAAAACTGTTTGCTGCTTGGTTATTTCTAACAAAGAGCATGTTTGGTCTGAAAGCTCAGCTTTAGGTTTGTGCTCAACTAGGCACGCTTGGATGAATCAGGGTGCTGAATGATGGTTTGTGACTGTGCAGTGAATTCCTGAGTCCTCACTGGAATTCTAATTAATTCACTTAATTCTGGGGGTCATTTCTCTTTTGCCCATGTCTCAGAATTAGATTAGCAGTCTCTAGATCTGCCAGGCAGGAGGGCATCTACCTGTGCTCTTAGAACTTGGCTTTCCAGCCCAAAACTAGGGTGTTTCAGACCTAGTTGAACTAGGTACATTAACTGATCTTGCTTCTCTCAGGGACTTGGTACAGGAGCAGCAACCTACCTTCAAGGTTGCGAAGATGCTGTTTTTCGAGCAAGATCCTTATTGCTTATTTTTTGGGATGCTGTGTTCAGCAAGGAATGGAAACATAAACAGAAAGCACATGCTATCAGTGGGCAGCGGATGAAGTTTTAACAAGGAAATTAATGCAGGAAAAAACCCAAAAGAAAGTATACAGGCTGTTTCAAACACATCTGGGGGGAAGCCATTTTTGTTCGTCCAAAGGAGGGTTGGAAGCAACAATCTTTACACCCAAATTCCCAAATCTTCTTTTCAAGGGCCCTGAAAGGAGTGTGGCAGAGGCAAAGCAGGTTGTTCAGACTCTGCGCTTGAAAGTAGAAACCAAAGTCTTCTGAATCTGCTCTTTTGATTCACACATGCCTGTCAGCAGCACGGGGTCCGTCTTGTGCTCCACTTGGTAGAAGGGACAAGTCTTCAGGTGCTCCGCCATGCACACGACATCGTTGCGCTGCCATTTGTTAACTCTGGAGAACAGGCTGCTGAACTGCCAAATCTAATATGGGAAAGGGGAGAGAAATCGAGCAGAGAGAGAATGGATGTTGGAAAAAAATAGGAGTTTGAAAATCTATATATGCCTGGAGTGTGGGTGCATCACTTGTACTGGCCAGACTAGTGAACATGTGATTGTGCAGGGCTGGCATTACAAGTAAAAATGGGTCTGTACTGTTGTAGACCTCGTACTTCCTGGTTCTGCTGCTTTAATCCTCACCTGCCATTTTTTAATAGGAAAGTATCCTTCTACAGTTTTTGGTGTCAAGCCAGTACAGGGCATGAGGAAATTCAGGCCAGTCAACCGCTGCACCTCCGTCACATGTACAGTGTGATTGATGCAAGATGTTTATAAAGCTAAGTGACTACAGCATGCTTGTGTGATACATCTCAAAGAAACCTGCCTTCCGAAGCATCTATCAGCAACTTGAAAGTAATTGACATTACAACACTGTTGTTACCCCATCCAAGAAGCAGCCTAAGAAATCTAAGGTTAAAGTTATTCCTAGAGGACATACAAGCTTGTGAAAACTAGAAACGTGCAGTTAAGGTCTCCTGGTTCTGTTTGCAGTGGTATGATGTACCGTTCAGTGGTAAGCTAGCATGTAGTGATAAGGCTGTGATTAGATTGATTTCATATTTGCTGTATACCATTAAATCCAGATAATTCTTAAAGTCATAGTAGATTTCTCCTCCTTAAAAATGTTTCTTCCTGGGGAAGGACAGTATGTGGGTATTCTGTGCTTAAGATTGGCTGACTCTGTCCTAGTCCTAAGGAATCACAGCTATTATAGACAGTAGGCCAGAAGTTCAGGCTAGTTACAAAGAGAAAGTTTTCCATGGAGTCTGTGCACTGGCAAAAAGATTCCTGTGGTCAGTGCACAGAGCTAACATGAAAAGCATTGACAGTCCTTAAATTCAATGCTGCTGGTTTGAAATTGTGCTACAGTAATGGAAGTTAATTGCTATATAATTGCTCAGGTGGAATGTCTTCCTTTTACTGAAGGAAGCCACATCCTTTGGTAAATTATTTCAGTGTCTAATTCCTGGCTTGGATTGGGCTAATCCAACTTGCAGCCACCAAACTTTGTTACACAGGTTTCGAATTCACCACGCTTCATGCTTTCTCTTTATAAATAGTCATAAACTGCTAAGCTTCCATTTGATAAGAATCAATAGGTGGAGATCTTCAGGGCTCTGCCTGAAAGCTGGGTCCTTAGATAGTTTCTGGGAGTCTTCCCTGGATCACAAAGTTATTTGTTCCTAGATTTCTCTCCTGTCTGCTCAGTTATGCTGAAGTCTCTTGTGTTATTCTTTCAAACAGCTTTATGTTAGAGCAGCTGCAGAGCAATTGGTTATAAAAGAATCTGCAATAACTATTGTTCAACTAGGACTAAGTGCTGTGTTTATATATTTCTTCCAGGGTGCATAAAGAGTCAATAAGAGTGGTAATTTTCCAGCACAACCAGTGGGAGACCACCTTTGTAGAAGGCGGCTTCCTATCCTGATGCTGCTTCCTCAGGGCTCCCACAACCTAGGAGTCAGACACTCCTGGCAATCCTATGTACTGCTAATCGTGAAAGCCCCTGGGGGTTGATGCAAGCACTTTTCATGGCCACAGTTCCTTGCTCTTTACCTCTTTGGTGTTCTAAAGCATGTTTTGGTTTTGATATACACTAGATAGGCTTGTAGAGAGCAACCAGAATACCTCTATGAACACCAAGTTCTTCAAAACTCCATGTGTAACCCCTAAGTACCAGCAGTTCCCAGTTCCCAGTGCCTAAAAACAGTGCACATGTGAAAAGGTTACCCAAGATAAGCTTGAGTGGGGAATTCCCATTAGTCAGAAGATATCCATTTACACCTTCCTACTTTCACTAGATATACTACATTTATGGCCCTGACCTCTGACAACTATGGTGCAAATTCAGAACCTCATGAACCTTCCCCACGTCTTCATGTTTACACACAGCATCCCTTGCTATGCTTGTGTTTTACCTGGAGAGAACCCGTGGCTCTCTTTTCCCCAGCATCAGTCACTTGCCTTTTTGCGAGCTTTCCACGAAGTACCACCATGGGAATATCTCTTTTTCTCCCAGACCAGCAGGACCATTCCCCTCTCTTGAAGAAGAGTGGCACAGATGTCCCTCATCAGCACTGACACTTGCGATAGCTGAGATAAACTGAAGCTGTCCAGGAACCCTGCAATGTACTTGAGCACTTCCACTGGGAGGCTGCTCAGCAAGTCCTTATTTCTCCCTCGATTAGCCACTGTGGGGTTGAACTTTCCTGATTCAGCAAGGAGGGTGTCTACCTCTGGCTTAATAGCAAATGACTTGAGAGGTCTGCTGTATATAACCTTAGCCTTAAGACCCTCAGGACGGAAGTGATTTTGAACAAAAGTACATCCCAAGTAGGCCAGCGGGCATCGATGCTGGAACCATCCATCCAGACATGACTGGATATCAGCGTGCACATTCTTGAAGTGGGATGGGAACTCGTCTCTCCTGAAGAAATGACTGCAAGTGAATGTGAAAGCTGAACTGCTTTTGTTGTGTCTTCTGGTTACGCATTCAGTGTAGAGCTCAACATTCAGTTCTGGTGGGCTTTTTTCATCCAGAATATCTGCTAGAACAGCATTGGAGGAGAAGGGCTCCAGGGGAAAGCTGTATGTTTGTGTTGCAAAATCCACAAAAAGTCCATCAATACCCCTTGCTTCGGAGATCTCATGGCCTTTCAGCTCTTTTTCCAGGGCACACAGCAGTGTGGCCTCGACTATATTTGCCTTAGGTAGATCTTCTATGTTTATTCCCAATTCCGAGGTATCTACTGACTTGTCTGAAGTTGCCATCCTGTGGCCAAGTGCATCTCCTAGTCGTGCTCTTTTGCCGCAGTAACTAACTGGCACTTTGAAGGTGTAGACAGTCTTTACTTCCTGAGCTTCCAAGTTCCCATAGACAAAGTCTTTTTCTTTGGGAGTACAAGCAGCTAGCTGGCCAAAGCGGATAAGCATTCCCCCATGGTGGACCAGATACATGTTGTAATCACCTACACCAACTTCCTTCTTCAGCCTCTCCAGGACCCCTTCTTGCCATGGAGCCAGTCCTGTCATTTCTGTATTTGGTGTTACTTGTTCAGGCTTTTGGCCCTTTGCCTCTTCCGCAGTCCCAGGTACTTCCCTTGCCTGCTCTGAGGAGCTGGCAGCTTGCAGGACTGATGCTGTTTTCTTGGAAGCCTCCTCCACCTTTTGTCCCATGCTGTCTGCTGAGCCCGTTACCTTGCAAGCTAGGAGCTCTTTGCTGAACATATTCTCCCAGGTTTTATAACTCCCCAGGTCCATTCCCTCTTTGTCTTTTGCCAAATCTTCACGTTCACGTTGACTGAGTTCAGACAGCTGGTTGTCACCTTCTTGGGAACCACAGGCTACTCCTCCCACAGCCCCTTCTTCCCCACCTATGGCTTCATCCATTAGCTCTTGCACTTCATCCTTTTTCCTCCACTCTGGAAACAAATCAGCTATTTTCAAAGTCCTGAAAAGTATCTTCTGGTCTCTGAGTGCCAAGGCTGTGTCCAAACACTCTTCATTCAAGGTCTCCTTCATGATGTTCTTGTGGAGGGTTGTGTCTGAATCCACGTTGGGCCAGCGATTCCACTCCATTGAGCAGCAGACAACACTGGCTGGACAGACCTGGAGGTGCTTCCCCAGCTTAAAGCGGGCCATGGAAAAAGGGCAGCCATAGGCTGAATTGAGGCAGGAGACTTGCTCTAAGGGACAGAGCAATTGGTGCTCCTCCTCCTTGCACATGTGGAAGGTGGCCCCACAGTGAAAGCGGCAGCTGATCACCATGCAGGAGACGGAGAGCTCAATCGGTGCGCGGCAGTGCCGGTTGAAACATCTCTCACAGTGCCTGTGCTGCCCAGGCGGAGCTTTCTGAGCCTGGTGCTGTGTGTAGCAAAGATAAGAAGACAACAGTTATTGCCCAAAGGAGCTGCAAATGGCCACAGACCCTGTGTGCCCATGCTTTTGCATTATGTGCTCACGTGCACTTCTAGAGAGAATAAGACTGTGGTCAAATGGCTGCCAGCCCCGTATGTATCAGCACTGATCCCCATGGTACAGAGTGGCCTCACAGCATCAGGGGTATAGATAAGGTCCTTACACATGAGCCCAGCAGAGGCAGCCAGGTTTTGGGAGCAAGCTGTTTTCTGTTCCAGTACTTACACTCAGTCTATCTATACCAAGCTATAGAAGTCAAGACTGCCAGAGGTACAGGGAAGGAGCTTCCTACTTCCTTAACACTGGGTAGGAAAGATGAAGTTTATTCTTCCTCTCCAGAAAAGCTATCTGGTCATTTGGCCTACACGTCTTGTCATTCCCCCATAAGGAAATTAACGTTACAAAAGTGAACTTCTCTTTGCTCTACACCAGCAAGGCTGAGAGTGAGGATTATCTCCAGGATCCCAGTTCCCAGCGTGGAAAGCAGCCTGGGTAGTCTAATTTGCTTGGCCTTCTTTACCCTGCTTTCCTGATTTACCCTTACCCTCCTACATGATGCTTGCAAGTTCTGGAACAGAGGCTGCAGGGGACTTTCCTTCAGGCAGGTTATTTGCCACATCTTTCAGGTGTTGAAACCTGTTGAATCAAGGTGATGCTTTGGTCCACGTTTTGGAGAGAACCTCCAGATTGCAGTGGAGACTTGTTGTGAGGTTAATCTCACCCAGTTACGTACATTTTCTTTCACCTTATTTTTACAAACTGCCTTTCACCCTTCTTCTCCTTCCTGTCACCAGTGAATGCCAAGCAGATAGGAAGGAAAAGAGGGCAGGTGGGGTTTATCTCATGCTCCGCTAGGCACCATGGTGTGTAGTTAGAGCAGGAGTGGAGTGACACAAGGCTAAGCTCAGCAGAGCTCTTCCCTTCCTCTGATGGTGTAGGAGAGAAGTCAGCCTGAGAATGCCTCTTACAGGGTGCCTCTTTGAGAGAGAATCCATTTTTCTTCCTTTGGGATTTGTTTCAGAGCATGATCCTGCAAAAACTATCACCACTGCTCTACTCTTTCACTTCACCCTTCTGGACAAGTCAGTGTCAAACGTTGCCCAGAACTGAGGAGGTGGTCCTGGACTGATCATAGTTTAGATTCAGTTTATTAAGGTGTTAGAGACACCACAAGGAGACAGAAGATAGAGTAGGAAGTCCCAGCCAATAAGTAATAAAGAATATCAGTCTCTGTCTGTTCAGCTGCCCAGGCAGCTCCATGAAGTCAACATTCTGCAGCTGACAGTTTGGATTAGAAGTACAAGTTGAAGATGCCAAACCAAATGCTCTAGAAATTTCAACCAGATTTATTATCTAAACAGGTTAAATGTTTCCTTAGGGAAGACTGCAGTTATGTTCTCACACTTCTGTATTAATGTGGTTTCAAAATGTATGTCATTTTTCCTCTCCTGCCCTTAAAAACCTTTGATACTAAAGGATCATGCAATTTTGCTGAGGCACAACAACAAAAAGTAGGGCAAGAACATGACGTATGATGATCTTTAAATAAAAAGTTATCTCTACCAGATTACTACCTTTGTGTCACAACGAACCACTGGCTTTGGTTTAATTATTGACTGGCATCTTTCCCAGTCAATTAAATCAGTTTAAGGTAAAAATACTGCCCTTCTAAGGCCCGTCTCCAAAAGTTCTTAGTTCTGCTTGATCATAATATCTCTAATATTGCAATAATTCCTGTCAATAGCTGTTAAGCCTTCCTAAACAATGGGGAAACAGAAGCACAGAGTCCAAGAGCAAGTAAATGGAGCGTAAGGCATGCCTGCTATTGTAAATAATTGGTGAACATAAGAAATAACATTCTGGGTCAGACCCAATGGTCCACCCAGCCTGTCAATCTTCTTCAACAATATCCATAAGAGATGCTGTTTAGGAGCAACATGTAGGACTTCCTGTGATCCTTTCTCCTCATACACAGTTGTTGAATTAGAGAACTAGAGGCTGCTCAGGCACTACTTGGAACTACTTCCCCGGATACGTTCAACTGATATCAGTAACTTGGCCCAAAGAAGAGATGCTGCAACTAGAAAACTCCTGACTTTCTGATCCTGTATGGGCTGCATTCCAGCCTGGGTCAGCCTACTGTGAATCTTTGTGGAAGGGAAAATGCTAATGATAAGAACTGGAGTTCTGTTTTCAGTCTTCTCACCACACTTTCTATGCAGTAGGAACTACCACAGGCCCAGCAGACTCATTTTGCTCTGGGAAAAATAGACATTTTTTAGTAAAATAACTTAGACTTTGGGATTTTTCCAAAGGTTAAAGAAAATAGAGTAGTATCATTTACCTAGATGTAAGTGGGTTTCCAACCCCAGCCTTACTCCTGAGGACAGCTGTGCTAGCAGGAAGTAGGCTCAAACTCAAGGGGAAGAGAAGCCCTATGGAGCTGTTTCCCCTCTTATTCTTGAAGGTACTGTGTTAACTTCTCATCTTTCAGAGTTTCACACCCCGGCAATAGAAGTCACAAAAAATGCCGGAGAAGGAAAGATGTCTAGGAAAGTCAATGCTTGTTGGTTCTGCACTCACTAAAGACTTAACGAACCAACCCCATTCCCCATTGGTCATATAGAGTAAAGAAATATGTCTTTGGTGCCTCTTTACCAGGGGACAAACTTACTTAAACCCTGAAGTATAAGGCTCTTTCCATACCTTCACATGGAAAGAGCTTGAGACAGCAAGGAAGAAAAATCATATTTTGTGACTACCCATTAAAACATTCCCTGCCTTGTCTTGAGAAGCACTGTGCAGGGGTGACACCAGGGTGCCCTCAGCCACATCCAGCCCTTAAATACATGGGGTTTATGGTGGTCTTTGTCCTGCTTTAAGCTGCTTAGTTACATCTGCTTTTATGTGGCTCAGAGAAGCAGGAGATACAGATGGATTTATTTCATGTTGGCAGCATCCTTGCTGCTCTCATTCTTGTAACATTTTGCTGCAAATATAATCTCTAAAAATAGTCCCAGCTATGACTTGCCTAAGGTCAGAGGAAGGCTGGGTGCATTACACTGCAATGAAAACATGAATGTGTGAACAATACTTTCCACTGCAAAAGTAACTCTCGGAGAGAAACAATTGATAAATAAAAATATACCAGTGGCACAGGCCTTATGGTTCTCCAGAAAGGACTGATTGCAAAGTTTCTGGTGTGGAGCCTGCCTTCACACTGCTGTACACTCAAATGAACCCCATCGGCATCATGTGCACAGAAAGGAAATACATGCTTTATTTAGGAAGACCAAGCGTATCAGAGCATTCATATCCAGAATCAGTCCTCATCATTATTCAGGTATTGTTCAGCTGTGTTTAGCTCATCTCTAACTTGTATATGCCATGCTTTTCAGACAAAAGATTTCTATGCCTCTTGTCAAATCTGTGAAGCTAGAGGACAAGAAGAAGGGACACAGAATTCTTCTGATATTTATCAAGGTTTGAATGCTGCTTCTGTTCCAACGTATCAGTTAGGAGGAGCTCTGTATTTTAACTGATGACCTAGTAGTTTAACTGATGGCCTGTAGTTTAGTTGATGTCAGTTAGTTATTGTCAGTGCACAAACTACAACTTTCAGAGCCCTGAGCAGGAAGTACACACAGCTCTGGTAGGTGACGAAACACTTCTCTAGGTCTGTGCACTTCTGTTTCCCTGAAACCTGCAAAATTCTCTAAGAGCTGGGTTAGGAAAACACCAAAAAAATCCATCCAGGAATGCTTAATTGAATCCTACTCAAACTACTGTGGAAAGCAAAGATATGAATTACAGACCACAGTCTGTCCACTTCGCTAAATCTGTATTTTTAGACTGCCATGACAGTAAATCAAGTAAGGTTTAAAAATACACAGCTGCTATTTTAGCTGCAGACACGTCTGTGTTTGGAGCAGATCTGTTCACTGACAATAACTTCACATTGATAAACCAATTACACTTTATTTTCAGTAAACAGATACTTATATCAGTTGCAGTCAGTGAGTCAAAACAACACAACTGCTTTCTTATTTGGTATTTGCTATATGTGACTGATCAAATGACATACTAAGATTATACATATTACTTGCACAGAATCGAGGGAAGTCTCTTATTTTAAAGAACCATCAAAAAGGGCCACCTGCAGCCCCAGATAGTTACCTGAAAGAGCGCCTCTGAGATGAGATGGCAAACAAACAGAAAACTGTTTCTAAGCTTTAAAACATGATAAAGAGCTCTTAATATATCTCAGGAAAGTTTGCATCCAAATGGTACAGCCAAAAATATTAAACTTACATATGATGATACAACAGGAAAATATTTCCAAGGAGTACTTTTGGTGAACTTTACAGAGCAGACAGAAGATATTCTCCATTTCTTTTAATCCTTGTACCCACTATATGGTGTATAACTAGAGATTTTTATCTCCTTTCATGCAGCACACTTCCTCAATCACTACATACTTAACCTCAGTGAGAAATCAGGCTCAGGTCTCCTTTTGTTAAACAGATGCATTTATTTCTTGCAGCTGAAAAATAAAACACTATGCCACTGGAAACCATTCCCTTTGGCATTTGTACATGATCCTTGGGAGCTTAAGTTTTCTGAAGTCCTGTCCTTCCATAGAAAAATAAAAAGTGAATCCAAGAATGCCACCACCTGGAATCACAGTGACTCCTGAGCTAATTGAGCCCCACATCTCAACACCCATAGCAGGTACAGCTACAGCTTGAGGGACTACCTTGGCGTAAGGCAGAGTGGATCACTGTCCTTCATGGCACACCTGCTCTGCAGTTGCTATTCAGACTGATCTTGCGTATACGTATTGCCAGCCAAGCTTTAAATGCGTCAGGCAGTGAATATGGTACACAATATTCAGAAGGTGGAAAGGGAGAATAAAAGTTATAGATTAAATCTGTATCAATAACACTAGTAACGCCGTAACAAGCATGTGCAAGACAGTTCCTTTGTGGCTCAGACCTTGAACAAGTTCACATGGATTTCATAGGGGCACTTTGATTCCAGGGCAGTCCTTCTGGTGAATCTCAAATCCTCAGTGTAAGACATGAAGAGTGAAAAGGTTTTCTGAGAGACAACTGACCCAGAGAAGCCCAAAGATGGAAGGATGAAGCTGTGACAATTAGGGATGTACCCTGTATTTTCTAGCTGAGGATCTGCTGGCTTAGGCTGTGGTGTTTTATGGCAATAGCCACTAGTTCAGAATTACTGAATGAGTTGGAATTGCTTTATAGTGTAAAAAATACACTTTAAAATTAAAGGGATGGAGTAGGTCCACAGTGTAGTGCATCAGCCCGGCAAAGACTTTGATCCAGGTTCCTTGCTTTTCTTCCAGAGCATGCCTGCAGCTCAGTTTCTCATAGCAGCACATCAACTCCTCTTCAGCTCCCTAAACTTGGCACGCAGGACCATGGGGCTCAAGACAAGCTGTCTCACCATCAGGAGTCCCCCTCACCTGGTAAATCTGTGCTGCACACAGGCAGTGAGTGGCAGTGAAACTTGCCCATGCAATTACCATCCAGTGAAATGCACTAGTGCCGTTAAAGGAGGAGCAGGGGAGTGTTTAGAGTAGTGAGGCATGGGTAACCCATGGCACTGCTGGTAGAAATCCCAGGCTGCACTCCCTCCTATGAGCAATATTTTTTGCTTCTTCCTATCTAATTGCTAATGTAGCAATAGCTCACCTGAGAAAAACCCACCCCAGAATTCCAGGTGCTGAAGTGGTCCCATGGGCTTGAGATACAGTGCAGGGCATCCCAGCAGCAGGGTCTTGTGTTGGGAATGTTGGGGAGTCTTGTGGGGGACAGGCAAGGTGGGAAAAAGGGGGAGGTTGTGACATGGAGCTGCTCTGCTGCTCCCTGTATGTGTGAGGGGTCCCTGTGCTGTCCTTGCTAGAGACACAACCTGGCAGATTGGCACTTTGCATTGACGGCTGGGAAATGAGTTTGGTTTTGGTTTGAGTTCAGGAAGTGCTTTAAAATAACAGCCTCCAGTTTAGTTGCAGTGTGAGGGGTCTTTTTCAGGTTCTAGTTTATGCCCTGGTAGCAATCTCATTAACATACGTTTCTGACAACTGCTTGAGATAATAAAGTCAATAGTTTCAAGCAAAACAAAAGAAACCCAGCCGAAGGCAGGTGCCCAGCACAGAGAATTTCAGAGCTCCTGCTTAAAGTCTGAGTCATAAAAACCAAAAGAGAAAAGATTCCTGAATAAAAATTGCTAAGTTACCATGACTCTAAATGGTACAGTAGTACCTGTAACCCCTGTAAATCCTACTTCATCGTCATTCATTCAGTCTGGATTGCCAACACAAAGTTTGCAGTCTGAATCTACAGAACTCACCAGATGAAAGCCTTAGCATTTTGGCCACAAGACTGCTCTTGCCCCTTCTCTGCCCCTTACTGTATCTCCTTTTCTTACTTGTCTCAGAGTCTCTTGGGAATTACAGGAATTGAAGTTTCAATTTCTTATCTGTCCTGCTGCTGAAGCTCTCAGAATCAGCTTCTTGGTCTTTTAAACCCCCAGATACAGTGCTGCAAAATAGGGCTAAACCACTGAATACATGATGGAGTTTGTTATTATTTTAAGAGTAGCTTGTCACAGAAGCATTCACAGTTACCAGCTGCCTCTGTTTTAGGGTGGCATTTAAGACGTCTTGTGTCTGATTATTCTACTTCCTCTTAATTACTAGGGCTGTTTTGAGGATGTATTGATTTTCATATCTCAATACAGTAACCATTGCATTGCATAAGGTTTGACCTTATAAATATAGATTTATATTTATATAAAAATATAAAGACTCCTTTACATAGACTTACCTTAATCATAGAGTCCCTGTGTGTGTATCAAACACTTGCCCTCCGGTCGTGTGCAGCTGAGTTGAAATGAGGTGGGTAATGCAGAGTTGCAAGCAAAGAAGTAAGAGAGAATGGGAGAGCACAGAGCAAGCCCAGGCAGAACAAGTAGTTTGGGGATGTTAAAAATAAAACTCCATGCATGTGACTGTGTAGCTCAGCTTTCAGAGCAGTCTCTTCCACTGTATTTGTTAACACTGTCACTTCTGGAGTGATACTTCACACAGATGGGAGAAGCAGAACCAATAGTGCTCTGTGTCCCCTCAAACCACTTCCCAGAGCCCTGTATCAGCTTCCTGTCACTCTCTGGCAGAGGTTTGCCCTTTACAACTTAACTCTCCTTGCTGCTCACACCAGTTTGTGCTTTCTGCTGTTAGAATTGTCACCATGCCCGTGCTCCCATTGTCACCAGCACTAGCAGCTGATGTTAGACAATGATGGTGGGTTTCTGCTCTGCCTGGGCAGGGGTGGGCAGAAAGAGAGCAGGAATGGTGCAGAGCTGAGCAGCCAGGCAGATTTGCCTGGCCAACTTCTGGGACCCCTATGAGACTCCCCAGCTCCAGCCCCTCTACTGCACAGTGAAAGGGTCTACCAGCCACTGGGAGGAAGCCTGAAGGGTACAGCTCCCAGTGTCACCCTTCCTCAGTCAAACCTGAGGAAGCAAAGGAGAGCAGTCACATTTTATTGAGCGTGGATTCATTAAAGCATTTAATGGTGAGTTTCACGATGAGCATTTCACACGGTGAGCACAGTCATATGGGTACCACTACATGTCAGTGGGGTTCAGGGATGCAGATGAGGCATGCACTACTTCTCCCTGGTCAGTGCTCACCCCGTCTGGCTGCAAGGACACCTCTTGTGACCTGCTGCCATATGTGACCACTTTTCAGCACCTGAGAAACACAGAACAATGTCTTTTGGCTGTGGTGGTGGTTTTCTCTGTGTTTTCGCTTTTAGGGCTGAACAAAATGTCAGCAGGTGACAACCAAGGCTTGCTGGTGCCAATCGTAATTTAGTAGTGCTAAATATGGTTAGCAGTCTGGCTCCATGGCCTTTTTTAGAAAGGGCTGTACTACTGCGATACCAGTTTCTGTCATCCCATTGGACTGGGGAAAACGGGCCAGTGGTAATATGCCTAAACCCGAATTTCACCCAACCACAACATGATCACTGATCTGTTGACCCTGTCCACTTCACCTCTCTCCTGCCCCCAGTTAGTTCAGGGCCATTCTTCAGCTTTCAACACTGTCATCATCCTTTTAGACTGTTTAAAAACATGCTGCTTGTGTGCCTCACTTTATGTGAAATAAAACTTCTTCTCAAAAGTTTGTATTAGTGGTGAGGAGTAAACTCCCTCCAACTGAATTGACCTAGGTTACTAAAATATTTGCAGCTTCAGAGGGAGCTGGATTTAGATCTCTGTGTTTACAGACAGTCTGAACTCTGGCAGTGCTTTATACTGTTTCTGTGTGTTGCCCAGTGATCACACAGACCCAAGCAGCTCGCTCTGGGCCTGCCTTGCACTGTTGGGTCCTCTCCCGGCGTGAGGGAACACAAACCTCCAAGTTTTGCAAATCCTTGCCTGTAGGTGATGGCTGTACTCCAAAAAAGGCACCATCTGTGGTGGCCTTTTAGAGCAGGGTATTACAAGAGATGCAGAACGAATGTAGTTCACTGCACGTGAAAATGTGTATGTGCGTGAAGAGAAGGGAGCAGGAGAGTGAAGGCAATGGGAAACATGAATTTCACCCTTGTTCCTGTAGCACACCATTGTGTTAGCTCAGCTGCACCTGAAACCAGGCTCTCAGCAAAACCAGGAGGACTTGCAGATCCCAGCTGCTGCCCTTACCTGCGCTAATGTGATTGAAGGTATCTCAGGAATGCCAACCAATGGTGTAACCAGACCTCCCACTGCAGTACAGATGTGCTTACTGGTAGGATGCAAGAAGCCTGAAATCTCTGGGAAAAGTGTAACTTTTAGTTATTTTTTGGTAGAATGCTTTGGGTGAAAGCTGTTTCCTCCCTGCTTTAATCTCTCTTATCCCAATTCTGTGGGTAAAAACGCTGCACTATGTAGGCACCACTATGAAATATACCTATGTATTTGATATGTATATCGTATATGTCTGTCATATGTCATCAATGTCTATGTGTATGTATGATATGTATACATGTATATATATGAGAAAACTGGGCAATGTGCAAAAGGAGTTTAATGAGAGGATGGGATGGACACAGCCAAACCACCTCAAACCATTGACATGCAATCAGTCCTTTTCAGTCCTGTATCCATTTTCCCACACATGATCCTGCACACATCACCTGTATCCATCCTTTTCCTGCCTTTAGTTCCTC